>WBMZ01008991.1:13292-32645 GCA_013400975.1 Atrichornis clamosus
TTTTTTTTTCCTTCCGTTTTTCCTTTTTAATTATCTTTTTATTTGATCATTTTATATCCTCGCATCACTCCCTGCATCTCCTGTCGGGATTTATTCCAGGGGAAAAAACCGGGATTTTTCTCCTGCCACCACCTGATTTTCCTGACAGGGTGAATTCACCCCTCCATGGATCAGATCCCTGGAAACCACCCCTCCTCCGCCACCCCGAACACTCCTTGGAATTCTCCGGGACGTATTCCCACCTCCACCAGGATCCCTGAATCCCCAACAATCCACTGATCCCTGAGATTTTCCCACCATCCACCAGTTTGGGAAGGTTTGGAGCAAGAAAGGAAAACTTTGTCCTAAAAGCCCTGACATTCCAAGAAATTCCAAACACGGGAACATCCAGGCAAGGGACTGAACAGACAAGGGGATATCCGGACATGGGAACATCCAAACATGGGAATATCCAGACATGGGAACATCCAGACACAGGAACATTTGGACAGGGAACATCCAAACACGGGAACTTCCAGGAAAGGGAGCAGCCAGGCAAGGGATCATCCCAACAAGGGATCATCCAAACACGGGATCATCCCAACACGGGATCATCCCAACAAGGGATCAACCCAACAAGGGATCATCCAAACATGGGATAATCCCAACAAGGGATCATCCAGGCAAGGAATCATCCAAACAAGGGATCATCCCAACACGGGATCATCCCAACACGGGATCATCCCAACAAGGGATCATCCCAACAAGGGATCATCCAAACACGGGATCATCCAAGGCAAGGGATCATTCAAACACAGGATCATCCCAACAGGGGATCATCCCAACAGGGGATCATCCCAACAAGGGANGCATTCAGGCAAGGGATCATCCAAACATGGGATTATCCATAAAGGGATCATCCAAACACGGGATCATCCCCACAAGGGATCATCCAAACATGGGCTCATCGCAACAAGGGATCATCCAAGGCAAGGGATCACCCCAACACGGGATTACCCATAAAGGGATCATCCAAACACGGGATCATCCCCACAAGGGATCATCCAAACATGGGCTCATCGCAACAAGGGATCATCCAAGGCAAGGGATCATCCAAACATGGGATCATCCAAACACGGGATCATCCAAACACGGGACCATCCACATCCCGTTATCCCTGAAGTTCTCTCCTCTCCACTCCAGCACTGGCCCGCGCCCATCATCCCCCTCACTCCAGCTCCATCCCCCTGGAATTCCAGCCCCAATCCCGGAGGGAGGCAGCAGCTGCGTGAGAACGGAGCCGGCTCCGCTTTGAAAAGCCGGGAAAAGGTGCCAAATCCAGCCCTAATTCCTCAGGGAATTCCATTTGTCACTGGTGGGGTTAAATCCCTTCCAAGGCCTTGCATTTACGTGGAGGCGGCTTTGGAAAAGCGGGAAGGGCTGAGGAGCCTCGCGCTGACCCATCCACAGAGCCCTGGCCTCAGTCTAAACTTCCCTGGATCTCATTCCATGAAAAATTATACACACGGCTCCTCAGACGGGATAAACTGGGCTTAACTCCACCAAAATAACGGGAAAAGAGGCCAGAACAACCTTCCCGGATATTCCGCGGTGCCACCAGGGCTGAGCAGGCGGCACGTGAAGATTCCAGGCAGGAATCCGGGATTTTGGCACTGCTCTGGGATCAGCGCTGATCCAAGGATCAGGAGCCAGGATGCCTGGAAGTTTTTCCAGCTCTGTCCGTGTCCTTTTGTTTCATTTTCTTTCTCGGATTCTGCCTCCATTTTATTTCATAAAATGCCAGCGCTGTCACTTTGGAAAATCAGCTGGAATTTGGGGCTTAAAAAGAAAAATTCCAGCTCCTGAGCATTATCCCTTATCCACCATTTATTCCTTATTTTCAGGCATGGATGTGTGGCTGGTTCTGCTCACCCCCACCTCACCTTCTGCTTCCCAAAATTCCCTCAGTTTCCCACAGCAAAACCAGGATCTGCTCCAGACAACCCCATTCCCAAACAGCCCCTTCCCAGATCAAGCTCCCGGAGCTTTTCCAAGCACCTGGAATGCGGACAACACACGGATTTGTGGCGGGGATCCTCACGGAGGAGGCTCTGCCTCCATCCCAGCTCTGCTCCACATGGATGCAGGGATTTCATCCCGCAGCCAGGACGGGGAAGCGTCTCCGGCTGCTCCAATCAATTTTTACGGCTGGAGAGGATAATAATGGGAATATCAGCATGGAAAAAAAAACCCGCAGTGACCCATAACAGGAACGGATTACGGCTCCCGTTAAATAATTCCGGGAGCTGCACTTCCTTTGTTTCTCCGGCAGCAGCCGAGCCGAGGCTCCGGAATCTCCGCACAACCCCGGGATGTGCCACAGCTCCCGAAAAAACCGGGATGGGGACGGATGTGTGAGGATGAGACAGCCGGGAGAAGGGCTGGGAGTGGGGAAGGAGGGGAGAAACACCTGGAAAAATTTAGGTTGGGATTGAATCCTGCCCTTGCTCCCGGGGCTCAGCAGAGCCAGGATCGGATCCTCCGGATCCCGAATCCATGAGGCAGCCGGGAACCAATGGAGCAGAATGGCCGGCTCCGATTCCAACATTTCCCAGGCAGATGCTGCAGCAGGAAAACCTGAGGATGGAGGATTTTAGGAATGCTGGAGCATTCCAGGAATGCTGGAGCGTTCCCTGGAGTTCTCAGACATTCCTGACACTTATTGGGATGGAGGACACGAAGTTCCCGCACAAAACTTCCCCCACCTTCTCCCCTGGAGTGGAATTCCAGCGGAATTTTGTTGCTGGAAATCCCACGGAAGGGAGCGACCAACGGCTTTTCCCCTCTGGAATTTGGTAACGGGAGGGAGAACGATCCAGGATTTGGGTTTATTGGGATAGGAGGAAGGAAATGAAGGAGACTTCCAGCTCCTTTTCCATGGCACGGTTGGAATTCAGGAGCTGGGATGTTCAGATCTCCACAGAAACCTCCTTAAAACCCTGGATTTGAATTCCAAGCACCTTCCGTGTAAAAGGATCTTAAGGTTCCCTCCATCTCCAGCGCATCCTCCCCCGATTTCCCAGGATCTGACACTCCCGGGAATTCCAGCCTCATCCCAAGGGCTGCTTTCTTCCAGGAGCTGCTTCATCCAAATGCTCCAAGACTAATTTAAAAAAAAAAATTTTTGGAGTGTTAAAATCCCTCTTTTTCCCCACTAAAAACCAGGATCAGGCCCCAAAATATTCCTGTTTATTCCACAGGGATCACTTCAGATCCCTGTTCGTGTTCCAACCGCAACAGGGACGGGTCCCAAATCCCTAAAATTGATCTCAAAACCGATGGATGAGGCGGGAACGTGACAGGACACACAGGAACAGCCACAAATCCACATCCACGGCATTCCCAGAGATCCCAGGTCCTCACTCCCAACTCCCTCTCGCCCTCCCGAACCCAAATTAATTTTCCATGGATATTATTTGGAACGGTGCTTCCGAGTGATCCCTGGATTTGCACATCCAGTAAAAGCTGAGCAGCCTCTGTGGGCTGGGAAAGGCTTTGGGAACACCGGGATATTCCCTCTGTGGGAACACCGGGATATTCCCTCTGTGCAATTCCACGGAGAGCAAATCCAGAGCCGGTTTCCCACAGGGAACACCTGCCCCTTCTTCCCAAAAACATCCCAAAAAACGGCGCCCAATCCAGGCTGAAGGAGCTGCTCCAACAGTAAAAATCAGGATGAGCAGGAGAGGAAAAAAAGCAGGAAAAAAGCTCCCGGAACAACCTCAAAACATTTGCTGCTTTCCATGGATTTTCCTGCACTTGAGGTTTTCAATCCTACCTCTCACTCCAGGTTTCCTCCACTCCAACCCCTGGACTGTTAATTCCCGCTTTTCCCTAATATTTGCTTAATTCCAGAGTATATCCCCAGCCCTGTCCTGGCTCCCACATATCCACCAGGGAACCCTGCAGACGGAATTTTTCCCGAATTCCCACAAATCTCCTCAGTGCCGAGCCCGTTCCCCGCCGTGTCCCAGGTGGGATCACCCCTCCATCCCACCAGGACGAGGGATTGGGATGCAGCCCTCCGGATCCCACTTGCTCCAGGCGCGTTCCTGGGTTTTCAGCCCCTCATTCCTAATGGATAACGAGGATTTTTCACGCAGGGAAGCGCAGTGGGTGCTGCTTCCTTCTGCCACTTCCAGCAAATTCCCTGATTCCCAACAAATCCAGCCAGGGACACGTTATGGACACATTTAAATGGGAAGGGAACGGAGAATTGGCATGGAAAAATCAGGAATTAAAGAGATCAAAAATCCCTTTAAACCCAGCCCTGCTCCTGCTTCCAAGAAAACCGGGAGCCTGGAGCTCAGGGATATTTCAGCTTCCCGGAAAAACGACTCCAAATCTCACTCCAAAATTCCCTTTTAAGTGTGTGTGTGTGTAGGGGGGGGAAATTCCTTTTATTTATGTGTTTATTCCTAAAAAATGTGAGAGGCAGGGAAAAATCTTCCTTTTATTCCAATTCCTTGCAGCAGCCGGAATGCGTCGATTTTTTCCCGTGGAAAAAATCTGGAAACTAAAAAATGGGAGGTGGGGGGGGAACCCCACCCAAAACGCCTGGATCGCAAAATGAATGATTCCGGTTTTCCATAAATCCCGGCAGGAAAAGGGCAAACATTCCTGCCACTTTTGCAGGGCCCTGATTCCGGAGGGTTTTATTCCCGAACAGCTTTCCCCGGCATCCCGGCTAATGGATTGGATGCCGTGCTTTGTAACAGGTTATTAAGGAATGTGGCCAGGGCTGGTAATCGCTGGATAATGGGAATAAAGCATTTAGGAAGCAGCCCCTTCATTTAAGCTGTTAACTGGGAAAACTGGGGAATTATAAATTATCCAAGGAAAAGCGCGGCTGGGGAGGGTTCCACCGGAATTTGAGCATTCCTTCCTCCTTCTCCCGGGTTTCTTTTTGTTTTTTTTTTTTGGGATAAACCCTCCCCCTGCTCATCCATCATTATCCTTAAATCCCCCTGTGGCTGCGGAGCCCACGAGGACGGGTCCCGGGGGACTCTTTCCTTTTCCATGATGAGCCGTTTGTTTTATCCAACGGCTCCATAAATTTTCCCGAAGTTCCAGCGCGCCGTGCACGGGCCATTGCCAAGGATCCGAGGCATCTCCCGGGATCCTGGGCGTCTCCCTCTCCGTCTTTCCAGCCTCTCCCTCCCCACACCTCCCTGGCACTGAGTCGTTCCAGGCCCGGTCCCGCTCCCGCTGGAGCCGGTGGCAGAATTCCCATTGACGTCAGTGAGGACAAGGAGCGGGATCCGGGAGTGATGGATGGATGGGGATGGATGGGGATGGATGGGGATGGATGGGGATGGATCTATCCAGCCCCAGCCCAACGTTGAGGGTTTAACTAATCATGAAAAAAATTCCAGGCTGCTCTGGAAAGATGGGAATTGTAGGTGGGCTCGGGAAAGGGAGGGATAAAAGGAACGTGGTAATTGGGCAGGGATGGATAAATCCGCATCATGGAGGGGCTGGGAATGTCTGGGAAAAAGGGAATGTGTTGTGTTCTCCAGGTTAGGGATGGGGGATTTGCGGAGCACCGGCCCCGGTTCCATGGGGTCTCCAGCATCCGGCATCCCACTCCCAGAATTCCACATCCAGAATTCCACATCCGGAATTCCACATCCTGCACCCCATAACCAGCATCCCGTACCCCGCACTTCACGTCCCGCATCCAGCATCCCACGTCCTGCATCCGGCACTCCACATCCAGCATCCCAAATCCTGCATCCCACACCCAGGATCCTGTTCCCCACATTCCACATCCAGCATCCTGCTCTCTACATCCCGCATCCCGCATCCCAAATCCTGCGCCCACATCCAGGATCCTACTCTCCACATCCCACATCCTGCATCCCACATCCCGCATCCCAAATCCTGCACCTACATCCAGCATCTCCCATTCCACATCCAGCATCCCAAATCCTGCACCTACATCCAGCATCTCCCATTCCACATCCAGCATCCCAAATCCTGCACCCACATCCCGGATCCTGCTCCCCACATCCCACATCCCACATCCCGCATCCCGCCTCCCACTCCCGCATCCCTCCCGGCCGGGCGCGTGCCAATCCCGGCTCCACAAGCAGGTGGCAGTGGCGACATTTCCCGAGGAGCTTTCCCAGCTGGAAATGTCCAAAGCGGGAAGAGGAGGAGGAGGAGGAGGAGGAGGTGGGGAGAAGAACCGGGAACAAATCCCTACAAATAAATTAGGGAATGCGAACTTCCCTCCATCAGATCGTTGTTAACAGCTCATAAAATTCCCTCTGCGGGGACGCGGATGAAGCCGATCCCTAATAAACAGAGGCCAGGAAAGGGAATTAAATCCGCCGCCGTTTTATCCCTTTCCCAGAAAGTGATGGATCTGGAGACCGGGACAATCGCTGCCTAAAAAATTCCAGGTGGAAGCTGCGGGGCCAGCTCCAAATTCCCTCCCATTCCAAGTGGTGTTTAACGCTTTAAAAAACGAATTCCACACATCCAAGGATCCACTGGCGAAAACCCTTTGGAAAAATCATCCCGGCCCTCTGATATTCCCACCTAATGAATATTAATTGGATTAATCAGAGTGACTGAAGGGAAATGTTATTAAACAATTCCCAAACATCGAGGCGTCCCCCCCGCATTCCAAATGGGAATGTTTTCCGTATTCGCCTCGCAGCTGCCGACAATAAATCCTCGGGAATTTGCTTCCCAAGGTCAGCGGGAGCGGGAGGAGCGTGTGTATGATTTTCCAGTTTACCTGCTAAGGAGGGAGAGGGGTCAGGGAATTATCCTCCCGATCCCGCCTAATTGAATGGAGTCATGGATGGAGCCGGGCTCGGATCCGGAGGGAGCGCGAGGACACGCTTGACAGCACAGATCCATCACGGAGAGCCGGGGAAAAGGGACTGGGAGAGGCAGGGAAAAGGGACTGGGAGAGGCAGGGAAGAGGCTCCACACGTCCAACAGCCGCCCTGGGAGGGGGGACGAGTGTCCATAAGGAAAACGGAGCCACTCCGGGATCGGGAAAACAACTTCCCGCATGTTTTTAATTGGTGGAATCTGTGGTTGATGGGGGAGGGAGAATTGGAGCCTCGCCGGGAGCTCATCCCATATCCCCAATTCCATATCCCCATTCCATATCCTCATCCCATATCCTCATCCCATATCCCCATCCCATATCCTCATTCCGTATTCTCATCCCATATCCTCATCCCGTATCCTCATCCCACATCCTCATCCCGTATCCCCATCCCATATCCCCATCCCGTATCCTCATCCCGGGACGGGTGGCAAGAGGGGATGTTTTTAAGCAAACCCCTTGCGTTTCCACGTTTTCCCTGGAAACTTCCCGAATTTGCCATCAGGTTGATGTTTGGGAGGAAAAACGGATTCCCGCAAATCCGTGGGAGCGGCCAAAGCAGCGATCCAGGGATTATCCAGGGTTTGCTCTTGGGTGGGGTTTTTATGGAGCCGCTCCAAGGGTTTTCACGTGAGGTCTGGGATGGAATTAATCCCATTCCAGAGGCAAGGAAAAGACAGGCAAAGCCAAGACCAGGAACCGCCTGCTCCGAGGGCTGCTCCCAATCCCGATCCCAAGGATTGGAGGGAGGAGCATCCGTCCTGCTTAGAGCCAGGAAGGGCACGAGGAGTTTGTGGGAGAACTCCCCGAAATCCCAGAATTGCTGTAGGCAGACCTTGGAAAACGGGAATAGCAGGGAGGTGGCACAGGGATTGAGGGCTGCATGGACTGGGAAGAGGGAAAACCGGCCTGGAATTAATTATCCCGTTCTATCAGTGGAGCAGGGCAGAAATAAAACAAATATAAATATAACAAATAAGTGGATTTTTTAGGGAATGGCCTTTTCCCAAGGCAGGGAAAAGTTGTGTGAGTCTCCAGAGATGAGTTTTCCACGGCAAGGTTCAAGGTTCCAGACTTCCTGAGGATCTCGGCACCTTCAGAATCCCACATCCCGAAGGTTCCAGACTTCCTGAGGATCTCGGCACCTTCAGAATCCCACATCCCGAAGGTTCCAGACTTCCTGAGGATCTCGGCACCTTCAGAATCCCACATCCCGAAGGTTCCAGACTTCCTGAGGATCTGGGCATCATTTAAGCAGCCGTGGTTGGGAAAAAAAGTTGGGAACCAACACTTCCCAGTTCCACTGACAACAAACCCGCTGAGATTCAGGACAACATTCCCCTTTTAATCCATATCCACTCCCAGGGGCGTGTCTTGGGATTCCATGGATTAAAAACAGGAGGGGGCCCAGCCAGCAGAGCTCCCTTGGGAAGTGGAATAGGGAGCAGGGAATGTTTAATGGATCAGATTCCCCGGGAAGGAAAGGAGCAGGTGACCGTGGCCACCCCCATGGATGCGAGTCTGACATTCCAGGTCTTCCCAACCTGGGGATCCCCTGCTGGCTTTGGATTCTGCACGGATAACAGGGACACGGGGATTCCCAAATTCACAGTTTTCCTGGACGACTTCTATTCCCAGGGGGCTTTGGAAGGATGTTTCAGGAATTCACAAGGAATGCACAAAGGCTCTGGAGGAGCCCAAGAATTCCAGCTGCGCGCTGGGACTTCCTCCCACGTAATTCCAACGCAGTTGTCCCATTTTAATCATAACCAATGGAATGCCTTTTACACGGAGAGGTTCCTAATCCATCCTGCAATTAAACACCAATTTTCAGGAATCCCTCGGAACTCCGGGTTCACCCAACGCCTTCAATTCCAAAGGCTCTCCCCTGTGCAATCCACAGACTTTAAAAAAGGCCCTGCTAAAAGCTGGGAAAGGCTCCCAACCTCTGGAATGCGGCCTTATCCGGGAAACAATGCAGGGAAAAAAGCAGCAATGCCATAAAGATAAGGGGGGAAAGGCAGGAGCGGGTTTTTAAGGAAACGTCTAAGAATAGGGAAAAGGAATGATCTGATTTGGAATGGAGCAGGAAAGGGAGGGCTTGACCCCTGAGAGGAAAACCTTGGAAAAGACGGACAGAGCTGTTCTCTTTAGCTTTCATTCCAGGCATCTCCCGGTTCCTCCTTTTCCACTAGGATGGACCCAGTCCTGCACTTCCTGGTGGGAATGGTCTTTTCCATCACCCACTTCAAACGGGATGATCCCAATCCTGCCCGGACTGGGACTGTCCAGGCAGGCCCGTGGCGGGAACGGGCTGGGCAGGGATCTGATTTCCCGGATTTTGACGGAATAGCAAAGGAGGATAACGAGCCCCTCAGGTCTGACTCTTTTCCCTGTCCAGGGAAAATAATTTACCTGGAGAACTTGGAATTGAAGTCGGGAGAAGGTGGGATCTCCCTCTGCAGTTTGGGTTAATTGAACCTTTTTTAGGGATCACTTTAAAACACGAACATTCCTAAGCAGAGCCAGGATTCTCAGTGCACCCAACAATCGGGATGCAGAGTTTGGAGCGGGAATTGCTGCCATTTGCTGGATCTGGGATGATTTTGAGCATTCCCACTCCTGGGATGAGCCCTGGATCCTGCCTGTGCCCTCGGCTCCAGCTCCTCCATCGGCATCCACCTGGTCGCTGCCGGAAAATCCCATTCCAGCCCCTCCCAGATGACAGAAACCAGGATTTTCCCCACTCCAATTCCAAGGCTAGCAGCCCCCCAAATCCACCTCCATTCCCAAATCCAGGATCGGATTTCTCCGCCAGCTGACAACGCAGCTCTTCCCTCGGTTTCCACAGGGAAACGCTTCCCTTTCCCAAAAAAACGCCCCACTCCATGCAGGCACACAAGTGCCAGCTTCCCAAAATCCCGAACGCCCGCGGGGTCGGGATCCATCCCGCCAGAGGCCGAATTGTCCTTCTTTCCGAGGGAAAGCCGGGCATTCCCTGCGCCTCATCCCTGCGTGTTGCCAAGGAAAAAAGCCCCGCCGTCCTCGCTCCCTCGGAAAATTCCCAATGAAACCCAACCCCTCCGGCTGCGAGGCAGTGAACTCCACGCGGCCAATCCATCGGGAACAGGCTGGAATGATTTGGTTTTGACCGCCGGATGACCTCGAGGGCTGCCCGGCCTGATGGACACCGGGACCATTAGGCCCTTTTAACACACATTCCTGGTTTTTTTTTCTTTTCCCTGGAACGCGGATCCCGCTCGGCTGCCGGGCGGAGAGGGAGCTCCAGCTAAACCAGCGCTGACCCTTCCCGCCGGGAGCCGGGCCCTGAGGCCACCGGGAATTCATCCCGGCCAGGAGGAGCGGCCGGGAATTCATCACAAAGAGCCCCCGAATCCCGAGGAAACCCGGCCGCAGCTCCCGGGAAAGGAGGGCGCGGGAGCGCCGCATTCCCACAAATAAAGGGAAAAAGGCGAATCTCTCCTCAATTTGTGCTTCCCGACATTGGGATTTATTTATTTTTCCCTAAATAAACGCTAAATGTCCCTCCCGGTCCCATTTGCTGCTCCGTGGTTTTTTAATCTTGAGGATGAAATCCCGGCTCCTTTTATTTCTCCCCCTCCTCCTCCTCCTCCTCCTCCTCCTCCTTCTCCTCCTCCTCCTCCTCCTCCCTTCCACCATAATTTTTTGGTCTTATTATTCCAAGGAAAATGAGGCAAGAGCGAACGAGCCCTGCTGCTAATAGAGCAGAACAACCTATTAATCCCGGGAAAAATTAAGGAGCACAAAGGTTATGGAAACCGGAGCCTCGCTGCTTTTTAACCTCAACAAGGCCCGAGCCCAAAGCCTTCCCACCTCCACAGCCTTTCCTGCTTTTTTCCATGGCATTTAGGCCCGGAGATTGAGGTGCAATCAAGGTTCTGGAGCTATCCAGAGGCGTTCTGCCCCGGGAAAAGGAGAATTTGAGGAATATCCTCGTTTTCCTGTTGTTTTGAAGGGCAGAGCTTTGGTGCTCGCAGCTGCCTCAGTTTCCCCGATGGAAAAATGAGGATAAGGATGGATCCTCCTCCAGGAGGTTTCCCACAAAGAACATCCATGGAGTGCTCCAGGACCAGCAGATGGAAGGGAATAAACCCCCTCAAACTGCTACAAATATTCCCTTATTATCCCCATTTACTCTGCCTGAACCGGGAGCTTTAAAATCCACGGAATTCCGGTGGCAAAATTCCTACAAAACGACAAAACGCGCTCCAAGGGGGGAGAGCCAGAGGGATTTTCTGCCCCCTGCCCCAAAGAGATGATTCATTCCCTCCAAAAATAAACCAGGAAATAAATACAGATCCCAAGCCAAGAAAAAATTATAATAAAATCACGTTTTCCATCTCCTTTTCCAGAGGCTGCAGCCGACGGAGCCCAGCCTGTCCCGACCCCTTTTAAATTCCCCCGCTTTGGGAAGACTGGAAAAGCTCTGCTGAGCTGAGTGAGGGAACATCTGTTTGCCTTTCCCGAAAGCTGGCCCTGGGTGCTGGAGCCTGGCTCCTGAACATTCCCAAATCCCAGCCTCGCCGCGGGGTTGAAGCCTCCGGACTTTCCCGCTGCTCCAAATCCAAGCTCAGAGAGGAGGACGAGCCCAAAACCCTGTTCCCCACCCCCCACCCTCCACTCCTGGAAAAACCCAAAGCATTCCCAAAACTTTCCCCACTCTGGCAAAGACCAGGAACACAGGGAGCCTCATAATTCCTCCGGACACAAGGAGAAACCTGGGATCTCTCCCTGTTCCATGTCCAGGAAAGCCTCACAGGGAGCTTTAATTATTTTTTTTAGGGTTCTTCCCACAGTCCCTGACATTCCGCAGGCGCTCCCTGTTTGTTTTCCCTCACGCGGCGGCCGGACAGCGGAGTGTGCCGGACCCCCGCCTGCTCCAGGATTGTGTCTAATGCTCCTCCAAGGTCACTTTATCCCCGGAGTTTTCCCGGAATCCCATCAGTCCGAGGCCTCGCTCCTCCGGCACGGGGGAAACGCAGCTGGCCCAGCTCCAGGATGGCTCCTTTCCTGCTTTATCCCACTTTGCAGCAGGGCACGATTCCCCCCTTTTTTTCCCCCACCCTGGGAATGAGCTCCAAAATTAACCCCTTCCACCCCTTCCCAGGAAAATGAGCTGGGAATTAAGAGCGAGTTCCATCCGGACCGATCCCGCGGCACATGAAGCTGAATTGCCCTCTGGATTTTGGGTCATTCCCTCCTTTCCCTTTATCCATATCCTCTGGCACTCCAGGGGCAGTCGGATCCTGCTGGTGTCACTCCAGGGACACGAGGGGAGCCGGCCAGAAGCAGGAATTCCCGACACACTACAGCCAGATTTTGAGGAAATCCAGCAGGGATTTGAGGAAAATAATCGGCTGTGCCATGGAAGAGCGCATTTCCACTCGGAGGGAAAAACAACAGCGGGCCCTGATCCTTTAGGGAATGCTCTTAATCATGGATTAGCGGCTGAAAATCTCTGGGGCGGTCGGCAGATCCGTAGTGCCAGGCTGTGTTTGGATTTATCCATGTTTTTAGTCTTTGGCCGAATACTTCCGGCACTGAAGCGCGGGAAAATCCTCAGCCTCAGGCTGGGACTGGATGGGCACCAAACGAGGGCGTTCAGGCCCGGCCTGGGCTTTAAACCTGGCTTAAAACGAGGGGGAAAACGAAGCCTCTCCTTCAGCAGCTCGTTCCCACCTCATCCCAAAGTTTGGGGATTTCCCTCCTGCCCCTCTCCAGGAATCCCTGGGGAGCTCAAGGAACAAGGATTGGCATTCAGCGAGGTGAAATTCCCGCTTTTCCGCCTCATTTGGATGAGGAACATTCCCAAACAAACAGCAGCACCCCCAGAGCTGTCCCTGCCCGGAGAGGGGCAGGAAAGCTCCCATTCCCAACTTTTAACAGGGTTCGAATCCCACTTTACCACGGAAGGGCAGAATCCAACCCCAAATGAGCCGGGAGTGAGGATCCAACACCCCACAGGCTCCTGGGAGAAATCCCAAGTTTCATTAACAAATTACCACGGAGCTTTGGTTCCCGCAGGCTACACCACCATAATAACCCTGGAATTAACTCCGGAGTATTCCCAGGATTAACGCTGCACCGAGGGCCGATAATTAAAAGAATCCTGATGAAGACCCTGCCGAAAATTAATTAATAAAAAGAGAAATAAGGCTGTAACACGAGATCTGTGGGTTTGATGCTCCGGCTCCCGCACTCCGGCAAATCCCTCCCGCTTCCCTGGCGCTTGGCACGGGTGGAAAAAACTTTTGGAAGGGCAGAGAATGGAATTTTTGGAAGGGCTTTTCCATCCTGTTCAAGCTCTGGACACTTGAAATCCAAGGAAGCTGCTCCGTGTATCCCAAGCTCTCTCCTTCCCCCCTTTCCCAGCTGCCCATCGCTCCCTCCTCATTCCTTATTTTTAAACTTCAAGTTGTTCTTTTTCCCTTTCTCCTTTTTTTTTTATTTTTCCAGTCAGGGAAAAAAAAAAATGGCAGCCATTAGAAACTCTAGTTAGGGACTTAGTCCAAAATCAATTTTAATTAAAACCGCACCTCGTTAATGTCGAGCGCGGTCGTTTTTAGCCCGGCTGCCGCCGAGACGTTCCGTGCCCTCCCAGCAAGGGTTTTCCACCTGGAACAACCTCCTTCCTGCAGGGCTGGAATGGATTTCCCAGTGGAGCTGCGGCTGCCCCACCCCTGGAAGTGTCCCAGGAACAACCTGGGATAGTGGGAGGTGTCCCTGCCTATGGAACTGGATGGGCTTTAAGGTCCCTTCCAACCCAAGCCATTCCAGGATTCCACAAATACTTTCCCCCCTTTCCGCTCAAGCAGCCTCAGGTATTTCCACGAGCACCATCCCACATCCCTCTCAAGCCGGGATAAGGCCGGCACAAGGAAAATGGGATCAGCTGATCCTTCCAAGCAGGAGATCCAGGAGCAGAGGCCACATCCAGCCACCTCCCCTCGCAGGAGCTTCGTGGCTCCAGGATCTTCAATTCCCAACTCCCAGTGCACCTTCCCGGCATCTCCGCCCTCCTCCCCTTCACATTCCCACAGTCCCAGACCACAAAATTCCCGGATTGAGCCCCCACCTCCCCAACAAGGTTTTTCCAGCACCACCAGATCCGTCTTCTTTTTTTCCCCTCCTCTTCCCAGGCCGGAGCATCCAAGGAAAGCTCAAACATTTAATTCCAGAGTGCAGGAGGCTTTTACAGGGTCTTGCCCCAAAAACCTGGAGTCTGAGGGAGAAACTTAATTCCAAACTCCCAGATTTTTTTCCCTGCTGGCTCCCCAACAGGAATTCTGCAGGCTGGGTTTAAGCCGGGCCTACTTGAGGAGCTCATTCCAGCCCAGCAGGAATGAGCTCATCCATAAAATGCCAGCAGGACTGCGGCTCCTCCGGCCCCTCCAAAGCCCAAATCCCAGATCTGCGATAAAAAGATCGGATTTTCGAGATGCTGCACTTTATAATAAGCCGGCGAATTCCCTGGGATGCGTTCCTTAAACAATCCCTTTTATTCCACGGCCTGCCCTCCCCGGGAATCGCAGTTTCCAAGGATACGCCACCGGACAACTCCCCCTCCGTGTGTGTCCCCCCGGATCCCAAGGAATGGCTCTGTTGGGACAGTTAATAGCCAGGATTAGTGAGCCAACCAATATCATGGCTCTCTCCAGCGTTTTTCCATGGTTTCCATTACTGCCTGGAGCCGCCGGAGCACTTTGGAGTCATTAACGCTCCCCGGAGCCCGCGGGAGCGGCGTCCCCGCCCGACACACTTGGCTCCATTTCCCAAGGAACTCCAAGGAATATTCGAGGGAAAGGCCTGGATTCTGAGCAGGGCAGCCTACGGAAGTCGGATTTCCTCCCCGGCCTCCGCTTCCTCAGGAGTGGGAGAACAGAAGGAATTACAAGGAATGGGTGAAGAAATAAATTAATTCTAACCAGACTGGGAAGCCGAAGAGGCACCAGACGGTGCCAAGGTTCCATGGAAAAGGCTCCAAACCCATCCTCCGGGCGCTCCAGGATGGAGAAGTCCCTGTGAGGAGCCTCCTACTAAAGTCGCTCATAAAATCATGGAATGCTTTGGGTGGGAAGGGACCTTAAAGCTCATCCAGGGACACCTCCCACAATCCCAGGTTGCTCCGAGCCCTGTCCAGCCTGGCCTTGGGCACTTCCAGGGATGGGGCAGCCACAGCTTCTCTGGGAATTCCATCCCAGCCCCTCCCTGCCCTCCCAGGGAGGAATTCCTCCCTAATTTCCAATCCAAATCTCCACTCTTTCATCCTAAAACCTCTTCTCCCATCACAGAACTTTGCTTGAACCCCTTCCTTGGGAAGGAATCCAGCGCTGCTTCCAGGATGGGACATGGAGCTCACGGAATGCTCAGCTCCTCCCTCTCCCAGCCTGAGCAGTGCTGAGCAACACCCAGAATTCCAGAGGAAGAGGAGAAAAATGAGGGAATGCCCAAGGCTCCGAGGGGGAGCCAAAGGTCCCCGCCCAGGAAGGAGAAAATGGGCAATAAAATTGGCAAATTTGGCTTAAGAGATAATTAGAGAGTTAATAAACCCGGGCTCCCTGACACGATCCCAACGACCCCGCCCCGAGTGAGGGGCACGGAGTGACTTTTCCCTGTGCTCAGCATTGATCCAGAGGCCGGGAATGGCTCGGAACGGGATCGATGCAGGACATTCCACATGAAGGAGTTCAGGGCTCTTGCACTGTGACCTGCTTGGAAATGAAACATCTGCCCAGTTACCTCTCCTGCTTTGAATCCCGAGATTAATCCACTGTTTGGCCAGGAAGATCCATTTTCCATTAAAAAAAAAAAAAAAAAAGGAGCAGCGAGTTTTTCTGGCAGAGGGAAGTGGCGGCTTTGTCGTCGTTCGGGAAGTTTTATTTTCATTTTGAAAAACTACAATAAAAAGAAATAAAACTCCTACAATGGGTTAAAGGTTACAACCTGAGATCTTCTCACTCCACCCCGCCAATTCCCCAGGGAAAACTTTTTTGGCTTCATTCTGCAAGTAAAACCTGGATATTTTTCCCAGAGAGATGATTTTTATGGCAAAAAAAAATTCCATAGAGATCTTCCCAGGAATTGGAGCACACACAGCAAACAAATGTTTGGAAATCAAAGCAGGTTGGTCCTGGTGGGGTTGGATGCCCATGGATGGGATCCCAAAGCTGTCCCAGGGCTGGGACGTTTGAGGTCTGGCCACCCTGGGGTCCTACACGATCCCTGTTCCAAGCCAAGGCATTTATTCCTTCCCTCTTCTCTTGGAATTGCACGGAAATCCAAGGAGATTCAATCCTGTATAACAAATTCCATGAAATTTGGCCCAGCCTGGCCAAGAGATTGAAAGGATAGAGGTGCCAACCAAGCAGTGATGAAACTCCATCCCCTCAGAAAACCCGGATAAAAGCCAAAATTAAGGAGTTTCGGGCAGGAATCCAAGGGTGCAGCCAACATTTCTCCTGCTTGGATCCCCGCTGGGATAAATAAATTCCTGCGGCGCAACGAGCCCGAGGAAAATCGGGATGGAGGCCATGGAGTGACCCCTGGAAGGGGCCAGGAATGTCACCACAACCCAGTGCCTCGGGCTCCACCTGCCCCAGCACGGCACACCTGGGATAAATCCATTTAAATTCCGAAAGCAAGGAACCCAGGTGGGTTAATATTTAACTGTGCCACCTTCCAACACTTCAAACGTTCCCCAGAAACCTGTTCCCAGCCTGTCTGAGAGCCACGAAGTTTCCCCAAGCCCAGCCATCCGTGCTGGGCCCGTTCTGCGCTGCCGGGAAGAAAACGATCCATCAGCAGCTGGAATTCAGCCTGGCCTCGCTCGGGCAGCTCCCACCTGAGGGAGAGGAAGCACGGTCTGCTGGGACCAGCACCAGACTGGAACTGGGAACACCGGGCTCCGACATCTGCGGTGCCACCGAGCCCCCGAGGGCCCCGGGCACCCCCCGCAGCCCCCAGGGTCACCGAGTGTCACACGGGGCACGGTTAAGGTGACAATCAAGGGGTTAAATTAAAGGAAAAGGGCTTGGAAGCCCCCCAGAACTGTGTGGAGTGCGGGGAAAATGAGGAGAGATGGAAAAACCATCCCGGCTGTTGGGGAAGAGGCCTCCAGCTCATCACCCAGCCCTGAATTCCTGGGATTTGCAGCCCCACAAAGCATCTTCGGTGAAAACAGGGCTCCTATTTTAGGGAAAAGCTGCCCCTGCTCTCCCTTCCCAGGGCTCCTGTCCCAGCCCTCACACAATCCAAGGTCCAGCCACCCCAAAAGTGCAGCTTTGAGGTCTCTTTTCCTCTGCTGGGATTGCACCAAGCTGGGAAAACTGGGATTTTTTAAATTGATTTCGCAAATTGAAGCCTCACCAAATGTAGGCCTCTCCTCAAAGACAGGCCGAGGCCTGAATTTCCTTCTGAGGCCCGGACCCAGCAACGAGGCCAAAAGACAAAATTCTCCAGAGCAAATCGCAAATCTGGGAGCTGGGATTTTTTTTCCTAACTGGATGAGAAAGTGTGTGTGGGGGGAAAAATATTACAGAATCTTTTGCATAAGAAGCACATGAAGCCAAACACAGCCTGGATAAACACATCTCCCTGGCCCAGATCCATCTGTCTGGCTCCCGAATTAACAATTCCTGAGCCTGCCTGGGGTGGCTGAGTGACTTTTTAGCCATGATCCCAATGATTTCCCTACAACCAGACAACCCTGCCCGATTTTGACAGCCTCAGATGCAGAGAGCAGATCCGAGCACGGAGGGCCGAGGGGAAGGAAAAACATCCAGTTGCTTCTTTCCAAGCATTCCCACTTTAACTAAATATTTGCAATCTGTTTATACAGAGGGAGCTGTGTGACCTTTTATAGAGCGAGAGCTCCACAGCCCTCGAGGGAAGAGTCACCTACAGAGCCTAAAAATCCTGCTAAAACACAAGAATTATCCTCCCTCCCCTCCTCGTTTGATTTGCAGGAGAGGGAATGATTCCCCTTTCCAAAATATCGCTGAGGATTCGTCTGAATAGTCTTTTTTTTTCCCCCAGTGAACGGATTTTTGAGAGGCAATTTTCACAATAAAGTGAAATTTAAACACCACAAATCTTTCAGACACAAATTATTAACTGAGCGCTACACGAGGCTCCCACCAGGTGACATCAGGTGGAGTTCCCAGGGAGAGTTAAACTCGGAGGTCTGATTATTCCAAACTGGTTTAAATCCACCCAAATCTGCCCCCACGGAGTTTGGGATTTTTTTTTTAACAGCACCCCGCCAAGCCACTGCTTCCCACTGCTTCCAAGAGCACCCGGTGAGATTTAAGGATTTAGAAACTGGAGTTAAACCCTGGCTCTGGGGTTAGTCCAGGGGATTGGCTGTGCAGTGCTGCTTTTCACTGTGAAAAAACAGGGAATTTATCCCGTTTCCCCTTCCAGGATTGTCCCTTTGGAGCCAAAGCTCAGCCCTTGGGGAGAACTGAGGGACTGAACAACAGAAAATGCAATATTGGGCAGCAAACAACAACAAAAAAAAGAGGATGGGGGGATGTCCAGAGTCCTTCAAATGTCTTATAAAATCTCCCCCCCATAAATAATCCCGGTGTGGAAGTCGAGGCCCCTGCAGGGATCAGGGCCCCAATCACGCCGGGTGTTTTATGGACACGTTGGAAAAGCCTGTCTGGATTCAGGGGAGATTATCTTTGAAACAGGAGATAATGAACCTCATTCTGCAGGTGGGGACAGAGGCATAAAGAGAATCTGCACGCTCAGGAGCCGGCGCCGCGCTCGGATCCTCAGGTCCTGTCCACTCCCTCAAATCCTGCTGCCAAGTTCCTCTGGAAAAGAATCCACGCCGTTCCGTAGCTCAACTGCTATTTTGGGGCAAATTCCCCTCTCGCTGCTCGCTCCAGCCTGGCTGGATAAAACCGGGCTCAATCCGGCCCCTGGGGCACCTCCAAAAATAATTGGAGGTGAGAAAAACACCGGAGCGAGGCGCAGCTTTTAAAAAGTACACATAAAATATTCAATAAAATCAAATAAAACAAAAATAGATCAATTATATATGTGTGTACAATGCCCAGAGATGCCTCGATTTATAGGACACGGTTTCCTGAGAGCAGCACAGCTCCAGGCAACAGAAATGGGAAGTCAAGCTGAACAGCAATCCCGTATCCCAGGGATTGTGACATCTTATAACAGGGAACCCCTGGGGCACCCCGTAAAAATTATTACCGAGCAGCCGAACAACAATGCCGGTTAATTCCGTTGGAATTAACGGGAGTTTCCTCCCCTTGAGCGCACGGAGAGGGGCAATCAGAGGGGAAAAAGAGGGGGAGGAGGGTGGAAGGAGTCAGCTGGAGTGGCACAAACGCCTGGGAGAGACTTAAATCCAAACAGAACTGCGGCGGGAGTTTGGATTTGTGGGGTTAACAAAAAAA
>WBMZ01008994.1:0-82361 GCA_013400975.1 Atrichornis clamosus
GCGGCCCGGTGGGCGCGCGCCAGGCCGGCGGGCACAGCCATGGCGGCGGCGGCGGAGCGGAGCCGCCTCAGCTTCCCCGGCGGCACCGGGGCCCTGGGGCGGCCCGTGCCTATGAACCTTTTCGCCACCTGGGAAATCGACGGTTCCAGCCCGAGCTGCGTCCCCAGGTAATGGGCGGGCGAGGGGCGCGGACCCCACCCGCCTGCTCCCCGGGGCTTCGCGGCTGCATACTGAACCCCCTTTCCCATCACCTGTGCGGCCCTTCCCGCAATTTCAGGGTCCCGTCCCACCCCTTAGCGATACCGCAGTGATGGGCACGGCTCCTCCTGCCCTCTTCCCTGCGTTTTGGGATGGGTGGGGGTGCAGGGACCCCCAGCCGCTAAAAAGGGTGGGGGGCTGCTGCCGTCTGTGTCAGGTGTGTGAAGGGGTCACCTTCACAGTGTGTGCCGCCCCCAAAACCCCTGGCATGAGGTGTGTGCTGGTGGCAGGGCTTGGGGCTCTCTCCAGAGCCACGCCATCCCCTAGGAGTGTCCTGCTAACGGCGCCTTTCCCTGGGAAATGCCCGAGGGATGGGCTCGGGGTGGGCATCGCTTTCTCTAATCCTATTTTAACCCTCTCTCTCTCTGTCTCGGCTCTTTCCCCGCCTCTAGTGTGTGTAAACACGCGGCTGTGGTCCCTGCCTGCTCTGTTTTTACCCTGCTTGGGTGGCATTCCTCTTAGTTTTTATAAAATTTGCGCTTTTCAAGCCTGGCTCGAACAGAACGCTTTTGATTATTTAAACGTGCCGAAGACAAATCTTTGAAGTGCTTCTCTTTCTGGTTTTTTTGTTGCTTTGTTTTAAACGAGGACGCAGCAAGCGAGCAGAAAGGGAACAGAGTCATCAGGCTGACCTGGCAGGAACGTAAAGCTTTGCAAGCTTTACGAACCCCCCCCAAATCCCTGTGTCTCCTGCGCCATCCAGATAGCAGGTTGGACTTGGTGGCCATGCCCCTGTATTGCAGGGACTAGAAACTATCTCGGCATAAACAGTGCTGACAGCTGTAGTGGTTTGACATCGTGGGCAGGCAGATAGTGGGGTAGAGGAAAACCTGAGTCCTGCAATTGCAGGTAATCTTGGTTTATAACAGCTTATCTGTGCTAGCAGCACCTCGGGCAGCAACTTTCTCTGCTTGTGTCTCATTCAGCCTTTGTTTTCTGCAATGGGAGATCTTGGGAAAGGTCTTGTACTGAGGGGAATGTGCCTCTCTTCAAGGAGTTCCTTTTGCTGTGGAAGTAGTTGCCTATATGGGAATAGCGAGAGGAGCAGTTGGTGCTTTGTAATTTTTGCAGTACATGAGAAGGTGTCCCTGCCCACGGCACAGGTTTGAACTTAGGTGATCTTTAAGGTTCCTTCCAACCCAAACCATTCTGTGATTCTGTGGTTCCAATGTGATTGGTGTTGCCCCTGCTGTGCAGAGGACATGGAGGCCCCTTGTAGCACTGATCTGAAAAGAGTTCTCTCCCTCTACTAACAGGAAGGTAGTTAAGTTTCCATCTCACCCAGCTTTGTAACAGTGGCTGTTAAACAAATAAAACCCCAAATGTCTGTCGCTGTCAAGGACTTTTCGTTCTGCATTATCATTTATGCTGATACTTGCAGATCTGAAAATGAGCTCACAACATAGCTTGCTTGTTTGCAAATCTGTAGATGACCAGAAAATGCAGTGTAGGGACACTGACCCTGCCTTGATATGGTAGGGGGTGGGGTGCACAGGATGGCAGTTTGGGTGGGTCCTGGGTGCTTGTATTGTGGTGGTCAGCAGATTGGAGGCAGCTGGTTGAGGTGCCTGGAGGAATGTGGGGAATGCAAAGGACATGTGGATATCTGGGCAGCTGGGGCAGAACTGGGGTTTGAGAGGGAAAATCTGGAGTTGCAGAAGCAACCCATGAAGCAGGGGATGATGAAAGTGCTCGGATTGCTTACCCTGAGGCATTGATGGAAGAACTGGGGCATTTGGGATCTTCTAGGAACAAAGCTTTTGGTTGAGGAAGTCTGTGTGTAGCCGCTGGTCCCTCTGCACTCAGCCCTGTTGTTGCCATCACCTTTGCTTGCTGTTCCTGGGTGCCCTTTTCCCCTAGAGCCCAGGGGGATAAGCAGACATCCAGCTGCTGCATCTGCTGCTGCCAACCAAATGAGCCTGTCTTTCCACAGATGTGGAGTTTTCTGCTGGACATTGAGTGCCCCCCATGGACTCGTCATGTGTACGAGGGCTGTGTGCAGAGTGTGGCAGGTCTGCAGTTGTAGCTGTGGGTGCCAAGTGATTTTTTGTTAAGCCAAAGTGAGGTCAGGAGCAGCTGAGGTTGCAGGTTCTGCAGAGATGCTGGTCCGATAGGTGAGGTGTGTGCTGGGCAAACACCAAATTCTGCAGCAGTCCCCAGTCAGTGCTGCTGTTTCTAATAATTTACTATCATGCTTTGCATTTTGTTACAGGATTTGTAACAGACTGCCAGAGAAAGCAGGAGTTTGAAAACCTTTAAGTTCCACCACTGCCTCTGCATTTGAAGTTCATATTGTAGTGATCTTTACTGTGGCGTGATGACATTTAAGTTTCTTTGTCTTAAAGCTAGAGATGCTGGAATGAAAACTTCTGCATGGGAAACTGTATCCCAAATGAGCTTGTTGTCCAAGCAGATGTCTGTTGGGACATGACAGGTGGATGTGAAGGAGAGTGGGCCTTGGTGTGTGGTCAAACACTGTGGAGCTGCCTTGGTCTCTTCTGAGATCTCCACCGGTTCCCTTCTGGGTTTCTGTTGGCAGGACAGGCTTTCCTAGTAGAGAAGAGGTTTGAACTTGGCACAAAGTCAGAAGATTCATGAGGAGGAGCATGTGTTGGGGAGGGAATGTTGCTTCCTTCCTGTTTCATTTTGGTTCAATAAATCTTACCCCATTTCTAAGGTGTTTCTCCTACAGTAAACTGGAGAAGAAGGGGCAGGATGAAAGCAGTACCTGGAGTGGTCTGTGCCTGCATTGCCCTGAGCTGTGTGGGTGGGTGTTGAGGTGGAGGGGCTTGCACCGATACGTGTGTTTCCCAGATGATGGCTGAGAGCTGGACTGTGGGAGGGGGATCTGCTCTTCAGTGTGCTCTTCTTTGGTGGGTGACTTACTGAAAGCCCATTCAGCTTGGGTGGGGTGTCAGCAAAATCTGGAAGGCTGCCTTGGTGCATCCATGGAGCTTCCTTGTGTGAAAAGGCTGTGTCTAAACTTAAGGAAGAGTAATAGTGAAGAGTCATGGTGTTGTTCTGCAGTTGTGTATTTGGCATGAAACACGAGGCGAGGTGGTGTTCTGCATTTGTTCTGGCGTCCCTTACTCTTCTGCCATCTGCAGAAATGATTTACTGATGTATTCTTCAGCACATGTAGCTCCTGGGAGGTTTGACCATAGTGCTTCTGAAATGCAACTACTTTGTTTTAGTCATCCCAGAAATGTGACTCAAAATGTCTCACTATCTGGGCGTATCCACTGCATACCAGAAGTGAGAGATGCCACCTTCTCCTGCTGTTTCTTTCTTCTGTGCACTGAAAGACTTTCCTTTGAGGAAGGTTACATTACATAAAGTTCTCCCCATCAACTGTAAATGCTGAGAGTGATCTTCTTGCTGCATGGCAGCAAGAGAATCAGCACCTTTTCCCCTCATTTTCCTCACACTGAGAAAGTGGAAGTAAGAATTGTTCTATGGATTTTGGTGTTGTTTTTTTTTTACTTTCCAATCTTTTGATGAATCTGTGGGTGTGAATGGCGGGATGCAGTACTGTCCTGTCCTGAAGAAGCCTCGTGAGGAGGTTGTGCAGAGGAAGAGTGGTCGTAGGGGGAAAGTTTTGTTGGAAGAGTCTGCTGGAGCAACAGAAGGCAATGGCCAGGATTCCCATTCACAACAGGTTTTGTTGCAGGCTGCTGCCTTAATTGTCACAAACTTGTAAAAGTTTGTCCTAAGCTTTGAACTGTAAAGTGAAGTTCAGCTTATTGAGACCAAAATGGGTGTGGAGCAGGTGTGACCCAGTGTGCAGTTGGAATATGAAGGAGGAAATCTGTGGAACAGACCTGTGAAAAGATGGTGCTGGAGATTTGAGGTTGACTGGGCACTGCCTGAGCATTTCATATGTTGGCTCACCTCTGCAGCTTGCCTGCTGGGTGAGGAAACATGAAGGGAATCCACGCATCCCCTGGACTCACAGGAGGTTGGTGGCGCAGGGATATGTGACTGCTCGGTGCTGTGGCATGGCCTTGCAGCACTCGGACACTCACACCAGCCCTGGTACGGACATCCCCAGGGGCGATGGAAACTGATGGGGTGAGGTTTCGGATCCACAGCAGCTGAGTGGATCCTAACAGTTTGCTTGTGCCCCCAGGCTGTGTGCTCCTCTCTCTCTGCCAGCTCCCATCTTCTTCCACTGGCTTATCTCGCTGTCTGCTCCCTGTAGGATAGCGAGTTGCAGTGGTTTGCAGAGGGGCCTGTGAGCATGCAAAGGTGACAGCACAGATGTGTGGCCAGGAGGGGCACAGTGGGGACTACTGGTCATGGAGCCACTCTGGCAATCTGCAGGCTTGCCCTGCTACGTGATAATTCCCTCTACTAGCAAAGTGTTGAGGGGCTCGTGACCTGTGTGAAGCCCATGGCTGACTCTTCTCCCTGAGGATTTGCCACAAATTCACTCGGAAGTGAAACACTTTGCCCCTTGGTGCGAAGGATGCATGCCTACCCTGGCAATGGGAACTTCTTTTGACCAGTGAGTGTGTTCTAACCTGGCTTGAGCAATGGCAACTGTGCATCATATCAATTGAGAAAGGTGGACAACTTGCTAGGGTAATAATTATGATCAAGTGATGCTACATAATTAAAAATACTGGTTAATTCAGATAGGGAGAGATATTACTTTAAATGTATCTTAATCTCCTGTTCTGTGGGCATTTAGGAGAGATCTCTTGTTGGTTAGGACAACTGCTGGCACATTTGTTGGGGTTGACAATAGATTTTTGTTACATTTGGAACTAGGAAAATGTCTAATTACTCAGATGACTAGGTACGTTTCAGAAGTGCTTATTTGGAAGCTTTGTTTTGACTTTGTTTGAATAGCATGAAATGCTGAACATTTTACCTCGGAAGGAAATGGAATACAAATGAGGGCACAGGACAGGCTTTAAAAATGTCACTAAGGTGATGCTGGATGTATGAGATGCATGAGGAAAAACATCCACAGCTCATCAATGGAGATGAATTGCTTGGAGTAAACTGCAGTGGCCAGAATGAACCCCTTTCTTCTAACAGCTAGAAGATCCTATTTCTCCTCATTAATCTTTGGAGAACATATCAAGATCAAGTGATCCCTAAGTGCTCCTCATGTAAATCCTATCACAGCAGTTATTGTAACTTTGTATGATACTCCTGAATGTGATTTGAACTCTTGTATTATTCAGTGGAAGAATTTTGTCTAGAGGCTGAGCAATTTGTTGGAGTCAGATGTCCAATTAGACCTATTTTGATTCATCTTTTAAGGTGAAGCTTGTGCATGTCGAGATCAGCTCTGAAACAGATCTTAAGATCTCAGAGCTGCTGGCCAAAGTCTCTGGATGGGAATGTGCATGGTTTTCACCTGGATGCTTTGTGCATGCCCAGTGCAGAACCATGTTGAGAGTGGAAGAAATGGGCTGCTCTTTCAAAAGACCTCTTTCCTTGCCTTCCACCAAGTGAGGGTGGTGCCCAAGGGACCTTCCCCTCATGTCCTCTGGCAGGTCTGGCCTGTGCTCCTGCAGCACTGTGTGGCAGGAGCTGACCCTGCAGCTGCTTGTGTGGGAAATAAAAGCTCTTATCGAATGGAGCCGTTGATGCTCCACCTTTCATCGGCTCTGAGCAGGCGGACAGTTTCTGTGGCAAGCTTGTGGCTGTATCAAATTAGCTATGAAATGATTTGCATAATAGATTAATCAACCAGCAACAAAACATCCCTCTTTCTGCCAAGAAAAGAAAAGCAACAACTCAGCTGTTACAAGAGGCCATTATGTTCCTTGCAACCCTTAATCTTTCTTTTTTCCAAGAGTGCTTCGTGTTTTGGCCTCACGCAGGAAGCTGGCCTGCTCACTGGCTTGATTTGCGTCACATCTTGGCAGCTTTTTCCAATTCTTTTGGGCCAAATTTTGCCACCGTTATGGTGACCTTCTAGGGAGGGTATTTCCTATGGAATTGGTGGCTGGCTGCCAGATGGCTCTGTATTGCCAGGTCCTCTATTAGCCTTTGCCTTTCCATTGAAATTCCTCTGGGCCTCTTGTGCTTCTTCAGAATGGACCCATTTCCCTGGGAAGTCGGGGAGCAGGAGGACGAGGTGGAGCATGTAACTGTGAGTGAGAAGGAACTGGTCACTGTATTTTATTTTTCCTGTGTTTCTACCTCCCTATAAGCCAGCAGCATGAATTTCCTAAGCAGTGTTGTCCTCCTGCAGCTCCAGATGGGACATCTGTGTGTCCTTGCATGGTTGAAGAATGCCACCTCCCAATCAGTGCTGGGGGAGTTTCAGTCCGAATGGATCCTAATGTGCAGATGATAAGAGGCTTAACTGGGTAATTGAATGTGATAGCGTGAAGCTTCTCTCATGGTGAGGTTTAATTGGATTATGATACTGTACAGTGATGTGGAGGCTTGCAGGGCATGCAGCCAGCTTCACAAGGAGAGAGTGGATCCTTGCTAATCACTCATTTGTTTAAAATATGAATTGCCTAGAGAGCTCTGATGGGCATGCTGTTCTTGCTGCAGCTGGTGTCTCTGGAGAAGGGATTCTTCAAAAACAAGGGTCCACCACGCATGTAGACCCTGCCCTTGGGTTGGTGCAGATGTAGTAGAGAGTCTTCAGATCTGCCTGGTGAGCAGAAGACAAATTTCTTTTCGTTTGGAAAAACAGTTGCGTGCACTCTCTTGTTGTGTGCTGGAGTCTGGAACCCGTTTCCCCCTCTAGAACCACTTCAGCCTTTCCTGCAGCACTTTGTGTGGCTGTTGGCTTGTCACAAGCTGTGCCTTCCTTCTGAAGTGGGCTGCTTGTTTCTCCTCATCTAGCAGCTGGGAGTCTGCAGGCCAGGCTGCCTTCCAGCACACTTACTTGCAGGGCAATAACTATTTTGGATCAGGAGCTCAACTGCCTCCCCTGCTCTGGTGGGAAAGCAATCTAATTTTTATAGTGTGCAGGAAAACCGAGAGCAGCTTTTGTATGCTGTGAAGTTTTCTTGGTGGAGGCTCTCGTGTGTATAAACCAGAGCTGGAGTCTGCAAGCCAGGCAGTGTTCAGGTGCTTACCTGACTCAGGGTACGTGTGGTAGCACCTGTGTTTTGGGTGTAGCTCCCGGGGGCTGTGTGCTTCGCGGAAGTCACTGACTGAGCTGCTGAGCTGAGTGGCTGTTCTGGGAATTTTTGCACTGAAAGTAAGAGTGTTTGGTTTACTGATATTTCAAAAGAGTTTGAAATCTGCATGGCTGCTCAGATCTGATTTCAGAAGAGTTGTCAAGGAAAATAGCGTTTGTTCTCCTGTAAGCAGATGGATTAGCATAAAATACCAGCTTTGATGTTGTGTGCAGTGTGCTCCTCATCCATAGCCTTTGTGCTGGGGTGGAGAGTTAACTGTTTGTCTCATCAGTGTTTGAATGGGCTGGGGTATGCTCCCAAGAATGGTGTGTGTCATTTGGGCAGGGAACAGCACCTGGGCACTGGGAGGTTTTGATTAACTTGTCCTGTTTCTTGCAGTGGCTCATCCCAACAATTAAAGTAAATAAATGTGATTGCTTTGCAGTTTCTGGGAAATGGTTGTTTTGCCAAGTTTCCCCCAGTGCTCTAACATGTGGGACCTCCTGCCCCAAGCTCTAGCTTGGTCTAAAGATAAACCAACTCCCCTCTCCTGCTTGTTTCCCCCTTTTGGCAGTCAGGTTCTCTGGAGCCTGTAGGAGGTAAGTGAAATGGAATAGCCAAGGGGAAATGCTGGTGTTTAACCACAACCTGCATGACTTGCAGGTTGTTCTAGACCTCAGGGAGATAGTTGGTTTCTTTCTAAAAGGAAAAAAAGGAACAAACCTGGTGATCCAGGATGGCTTTTTTTATTAGCATGTGCTCCTTTGTCTGGGGAGAGGTGGAGGTTTGAAGGTGTGAGGCTGTGAAGGAGCAGGGGGATCAAGTGTGTACTTGTGTGTGCAGAGTGAAATGAAATGTGTTCACTGCTCAACAGAGCACTTTATTTTGCTGCTTAAAATCTTTTGAAGAAAGATACTGTCTCCTTTCTTCAGATCCCTGTGTTCTGTTGAGCTCAATTGTTCAAAAATCTTTCCCTGCTCTTTTTATTTTCCTACAAAGCCTTTGCAGTGTGAGGGCTTGGAGGTGCTCTTCACTGCTGTTAAGCAGATGTCATGTGCAGGAGGGAGATGTCTGAAAGGATCTTTCCTTCTGCAGAGAAACACATGGAAGGCAAATGCAAATGTAGGAAAACCATGGAGCTAATAATGTGGTTTTGGCCTGGGTTTCAGGGGTTTCTGGTGCATGGCTCTCATTTATGGCCAAAACGAGCTGCAGTTTGCACATGCGCTTGTCTGGTACGTGTTTCCCAACAGGCACTAGGCCAGATCTAGATATAGAGCAGCAAATAACCCCCATCGAGAGATTCTTAGGAAGCCTTATCTATATATAGGCTATATGAGTCTGTATCCCCTTTCTGCTGAGAGGACAGTCCTCCCGGGGAACGTGGTTAATGCGGATACACCCCAGCTTCCGAGAACCAGGCAGAGGTCCACGAGTATCACGTCTGCCGCATCCTGTGAGCGATCCCGTGCGTGTCCTGGCTCCTGCTGTGCTGGGCTGCAGCGGGGAGTTCTCTGCTGAGGGCCCCAGCTGTGCCACCCTGTGCCGTGACCGTGCTGTTGTGGCAGGCTGGTGACATGCTCCTGGGGCCAGCTAGGCTTGTCCTCTGTGGGAGCATGAAGCAGCCGTGGGCCAGAGGGAACAGCTGCGAGGGCTGGGGCACATCATTCGTGCGGAGCTGGTGGTGCCTGCGCCTCCGGAGCACGTTGGTCTGCTGGGTGCTCTCATTAAAGCGATGAGGTCGTAGCGTGGCAGTGACTTGTCATGAAAGAGCTGATGTAGGATTTTCGGGCCAGTGCAGTTCCCCTTCTTGCAGCTGCTTACCAGGGTGTCCTGTGAGAGGAACCTGCACAGACATTCTGCCGCTTTTGAAATGAGAAACAATTTGCAGTGCTCAGCCCACCTGCAATACAATCCCAAATCAAACAAAGCTACTATGAGCAGGTGTTTTAGATCAGAAGTGGGAACACACAGTAAGGTGGCCAAGGCTGCCCTTTCATACAGCAGTGTGGTCTCCTGTTAATTTATGTGTGGGTACAGTTTCACCATTAGGATGTCTGAGGCCATTCCCAGTTAACCTTCCTTTCCATTTAGTACATGACTTTTTCTAGCCTGTGCACTACCATATTTTCTAGCTGTCCTAGCAGCTGCTGAGTGCCAGCCATGGAGGAGCACAGCCTTCTTTCTACTGCAGAGAGTTTGCTGCCCACCCAGCAGTTCTGCAGTGCATCCTGAAACCACAGAAATGAGAGTCTGGGGAGCTTTGTAGCAGCTTGAAATGTCGGTCTGTGAACAGCTCATAAGGTTCTGTTGGACCTACTGGAGGCATGGCTTCTCTTTGGATGCCTTTGGCTTTGGGATTGTGGGCCTAGGTCTTTTAAAGAATCAGCCTCACTTTCTACGCAGGAGACACTGATTCCTTTCTCCTTTAGGGAGCTGGTCTGGTGGTGTAACTTCCATGAGAGTCATAGGGCTGTTGGAGGACATCTCCTCACACACAATTTTACAAATATAGCAGGATCGTTTGAGGTCACTCAGTCTTGAGTTTCTTCAGGGATTGCACACTTCAGCTGGAGGCTGTGCTGGAGCTCAATTTGACTGCCTCTGGAGGGGCTGTGCTGAAAATGGATGTCTATAATGTGGTGTCTAATCTCAAGACAGTCCTGCAGACTTCTCAGCTCCTCAGATCCGTGTACAGTCTTCACCTTGTCACGTGTGTCCTGATTTCAGTGCTGCCTCCATCATGTGAATGGTGGTTTGTAGTGGAGACAGGGATGTGGCCATTCTCAGCAGAGCAATTGCAGTGCCCATCTCCCAGCCGTGAGGGGCTGGCATCCGGGCTCTGTCTTCTTACTGTTCCATCTGTGCAGTGGGTATTAGGAGGTGTAAGACACAAGCATGTCCCAGTTCTGCCTCTTACAGCGAGGCTCCAGCATTCTGCTCACTGAAGAGCTCCCTCTCATGTGCGGAGAGCTGTTGTACTGTCCTGGCACCCTCCAGGTAAGGTTAGAGGTAGCTTTTACCTGCTCCTCTGAGTCTGATGTGTCTGCTGGCTCTTTGTAAACTACTCACTTAGGCTGCTGCTTGCTAGCATCTTCTGCCTTGTGCCAGTGCAGGCATTTGAGAGTTCACATGGTAAAGTGGATCAGGGTGGAGCTTTATTTGGGGTAGAGGTGAGAAAGTGGTTTGTGGATCAGTTCTCTGCTTTGCATGATGGTCCAAATGGCTGCGCAGGTAGTGTGGATGAGGATGGAGCAAGTAACCCACTTAACCAAGGCCTGAACCATGCTTCTAATTTAGCAGAGTTTCTTTTTGGGGCGAGAAAATGACTTGCAATGACTGTGGGCGGAGAGGTCCAGCCCCTTGTTTAGAGGTTGCTGGTGTTTTAGCTCTGTGCTGTAAACCCTGGGTGGTCCAAAGGCTTGTGTGTGTTCTCCTGCTCCGGGCTGCTGTTGTCAGAGCAGCAGAGTGGGTCAGGATGAAGAGATGGTTGGAGTGGCAGTGGTCATTCCTTCCTTGGGGCTCTAAGGGGAGGTCTCTGGTGGGAAGAAAGTTTTGGGAGCTCGACTCCTTGCAATGAGATTGTCAGATAAGCGCTTTCTAACTTGAGTAATTGACAGTGTAACCAAAGCTGCTGGAGATTGCTGGGGATGTAACTGAATCTTTCACACCGATTCTTATGCAAATTTAAACATGTGCTCCTGGCTTCTAATGGGACACCTACAAATACAACCGTCTCCATTCAGAAATCAGCATCTGTGTGCTGGATCTTTAATTGCTTGTGGCTTGATAGTAAGAGTGAGACTTGCAGAGCTGCATCTGTAGCAGTTTGTCAGTGCTGCCCTTACCTGTACACACGAAGTTTCCCTGTAGATTTTGCCTGAGTCACCTGTGGAGGTTCTGGCACATGGTTTGGTGTGTGTGTTGTTGTGACTGTCTATTGCCATACTGCTCTGGCTCAGTAGCAAATGAGCCCGAACATTTCAGTGCTCTTTTTCTTGCTGATGTGTTGGGGCTCATTGGAGGTAAATTAAATGACCTTGAGGTCTGCCGAAAATAGTTTGGTGTATTTAACACTGAGTGCAAATCATCTTAAGTTTCTGCCCAGTAAATCTATAACTGTGAGTCGATGAGCCTGTTTGATAAGTATTATCTTTGGGCTCTTGGGGGAGATAGGTGTCTGTGACCTCCTGGTGTAGTTTCAAATTCAGGGTTGTTTTTTTTCCATAGATGTGCCATGTGGTAATGGAGTAGTTGGTCAAAACCATGTGGACTTAATTTCTTTAAAGTACAAACAGCCTAGAAATGTTTATGTACAAAATATTCAGCCAGTGACTGTAAGCATTTCCATGTTTCTGCAAGAAATGAAGGTAATTATATAATCAGCAAAGATTCATATGGCTTAACTTGTCTTCCATCTGGCATTAGTTAAATTGATGTTTTCATCTGCGTGACCTTTCAGGGTGGGGTGGAATGATGAAAATGGAATACATGGCTGAAAAAGACCTTCCTAGGACATCTAGCCTGTGTAAAGGCTGGAACAGGTCCACTGAATAGCCCCTGACAGCTGCTGAGGAGAGCAACTATTCCCCCTCTGCCATGGTCTGTGTTACTGGGTGGGTATTGTATGACTTCTAAAATGGGTAGTTTTACTGGACTGAGGAGTTGCCTGTTCTGTATGCAGTCCTTCCCAGTGCATAAATGTATGGGCAGACCAAGTAGATTAACTACAGCAGGAAGAGCTTCCTTCTGAAAAGAAAACTATTGTTAGAGCATCACTTATCATAAATCTATAGCACTTCTAATCCTGCTCTCCTCCCATGGCACTTCTTGCTCTTCCATCTGCTTGCTGGTTTACAGTTTGCAGGGCCTGCTCTGAGTTTCTTGGAGCTATCCTGTGGCTTTTCTTCTCAGATGGGCAGTTTTCAGCATCCAAAGGATCCTTCCAAAATGACCTCTTTAATGAAAATATACCTGCATGCTTTCTAACCTGGAGAAAGATGATATGCTGCTTTCCCGATCAAGTTGCACCCACTGCCTCAAAATGAAGGATTTGCAAGGAAAGCTGAGAACTGCAAGAACTGGATCATATATATTTCATGTTGCTAGTGGCTTGCTAGGGGCTGAACTCCCTTTTATTTGCTCTTCTACCTCTTCCCTGTGCTGTGCCTGAGAGTGTGCCAGAATTTAAGGTGCTCCAATTTCTTTCAGGCTGGAGGGATCTGTATCTTCTTGCTGCCGGGACTCTGCTTTATTTTGCTTAATAGAGTTGAAGACCATTAGTGTAGACTTTGTCCTTGCTTCTCAAATAGACTTTGAGTGTCTCCAGGTACCTGGATAAGCTGTGCTTGTTCATATTCGGTCCCAGTGAGAATCTGAGAGAGCCACTTGCAGCTACCAAAGCAGATCAGAGGATTTTTTTTTCCTCACAATGTGTAGCATTCAGCAGTTCAACTGTAAAGCTGCTCACTAAGACACAGCTTTGGTGGCTCCTTACCCTTGGCCCATGGGGATGTGCTCTAGGATCAGAAGCTTGGCCAGTGCTTAGTTTCAAGCAAGCCCATGGAGTGTTTTCCAGGGAGAAGGGATTTCAGAGGTGGATTTTCTCAGTTTACCCTTTGGTCAGCATGCTCCTGTTTTTCTGACACCTAACTGGCAAGTTCTGCTGGGTGTCCTTAAGAAAGCGTTTATAATAAGCTTTTATTGTTCATTCAATTGTTTCCTTGTTCCAGGATCATAACCTAAACGTCCGAGCGGGTGTTTGTGTTCCTGCTGCACCTGCACTCAAGGCCAGCTTTCTAGTGCTGGCCCCTTGCTGTGCCTGTGTGGAGTGCAAAGTGCTCAGCTCTCCTCACTCGTGCTGATGGTGCTGCATTTGGGACATGCATCTGCCTTGTTTGCATCTGCAACAGTAAATACCGTTGGCAGCATCGCTCTCCTGCAGGTTCAGTAGCCTGGATTCCTGGTCTTTCCACCTTTGCACAGCACTCATGATTGAGAGGGTTTCTGAATCAGAAAAACAGTTGCACCCAGCTGCCTGAGTTGCAGGATCTGGTGCAGAGCTGGGTTGTGGATAGGTGTAGCCTGACCTCACCAATGTCCCAGCCAGCTCCCAGCTGCCTCCAGTGTTCTGTGTTCTGTACTTCTCCACTGGCCTCTCTCAGCATTGCCATGGGTCATTGTCGTGGCTTTGAGCCCTGAAAACAATGCAGAATGGACAAAAAAAATGGTCTGGTGCACATTGGTAAAGATGTACAGTTCTTCACAGGGCCTTCTAGGGAGGCAGGGAAAGGTGCTTTGCATCTTATGTATTTTTATCTTGTGTAAACAACTCTGGCAGTGAGGCAAACAGGAATCCTACTTTCCCAAGCAGTGTGCTGGGCACTGGGCAGGTGTTTGTGTGAGGCTGCCACCATGGTGAGCTTTCAAAGGTAGCTCTTGGTTTTGCACAGCTCTAATCTTTTTCACTCTGCTTTGCTTTGAATCCTCTAGGTTGTCTTGTTTCTCTCTGGTGGTGGTCAGATTTGCTGATGGATTGTATTTTAGCTGGGGAAAAAAGCCCCTTGTTGGGATTCTGGTATGTCTGTATACAGTAAAAAATGTTGAGTGGGCTGGGAATAGCTTCCAGCAAAGTTGTATCAGTTTCTTGGAGCTCTTTTGTTTGGTAGAAATTCCTTTTCTTTTCTCTCCCCCTTCACATCCCCCTGACAGCCCACTTCTTTTCTTCAAGGACTTGCTGAGGTATAATTCACAATTGTGTGATTGAAATGAAATATGCACAGCTGCAAATGTGTTTTTAAGTGATGCTTCATGGTTAAAGCATCTCTCTGAACAGGTTGGCAGTTTCAGTAGCCATCCGAGTGTGGTAACAAAGAGGATTTTGTTGAAAACACTTGGCTTTGATTTTTATCAAGCCCTGAGAATGTGTTGACCACTTGCTACTTTTGAGTGCAGATAAGAAGTATCTGGAACAGTGGGGGGATCTACGGTGGGGAAATATGTTAGATGTGTCCCTGAGAAGAGGGTACATAGCTGAGTTTTCCTTTGCTTTCCCTGCATTGTATTGCAGAAATCATATGACAGCTGGAGGACATAAAGGACAAAAGTTAGAAAAAAGTTTTCTTGACATTTGAAGTATCATATCCAGTCTTGGATATCTGCCTTCCCACTGAATGGAGAAATTTTGGAACTTTCCTTCCTTCTTGGATCTGTCAGATGCTTTTGTGAGTCCTTGCTTTTTCTGGCTTGTGACAAAGCCTGGCAAGAGGAAGCTGCAGGCAAGCAGTATCCTATTGCAGTCATTGTGGCCAGTGCTGCCAGGATTTGGGATGGGGCTGCCTGAATCTCAGCCATACCAAGAGCCAATATCTGCTTATCGATATGTTGAAATGGATTTACTGACATCCAGGACGTCTCAGAAGGCTTGAATCAGTTTAGCAACAGAATTTGAGGTAGTTTAATGTAAACAATCCTGTAATCTCTGGAAATTTGGGAATTTGTCATGTCTCCCACAGTTCCTGACTCTCAATGAATTGAGGCTCCTTCTCTAGCTTTTGTTTCTGTGTTTTCTGCCCCCTGCCAGCAGACTGCTGCTGTTCCTGCTAACAGTCTCCTGGGCTATTTTAGTTCCAAAATTATCACTGTATTTTCCAAGCTATTGCATGAGTAACTTTGGAGTTTTCTACTGTAAGTGAATTTACTCTCCACCAACGGTCCAAGAGGACCAGCTCTGAGGAGAAGATAAGCTGTATTTGAGGTGGTACCTCTGCAAACAGAGGACTGCACTAAATATCAGTCATGGGGGGTCATCTATATCTGCAGTGTTCTTGCTGATTCAGGTGTGAAAACAGAGAATGGCTTGGTAATTTGTAGTTACATGAACATTTATGTGTGCTTGCTTACCATATGATGTACATAACACACAATCTCTTAGTGAAGCAGTCGTGCTCTCCCTTGGCTCCGGAGTTTCCCTTCAGCCACTTTCAAGGTGCTTGCTGTGAGCTGACCTTTGCTTCACAGTGATAGAAATGAAGGCTCACAGTAAATACCCTGGAAGTGGTAGCAAATTTGCAGTGGTGCTCTGGAGAGCGTGGACTCAGCAGGATTGTGCTGGAAACATACAATACACATAAATACATTTCTTGTATGATTAGCCATAGCCCTGATGCGAAGTTTGATGTGCTTGGTATTAACTGTAGTCATGTGGTGAAAATCAGAGGCTGAGTATGGTCCTCTGAGTGAGGACAGCATAAAATTAAGGATAAATCCCATCCTGCTGTTGTGGTATTTGCCCCTGTTTCGTCCCCACTGATGATCCTCAGCTGTTTGTGTGACAGAAATGCTCTTTGACAGCCTGAGTACGTGTACCCAGTTTCAGATGTGCCATGCCTCATCCACGAGCAGGAGCATTGACCACAAAATGATGCTGATATCTATTCCTTGCTCTTAGCATCACTGTCACCACGTTAGTGTTAGCTGATTGCATCAGCAAAGGCATTAGAAGAGATTGTTTTCAGGGAGGTGAGACTGGTCTGGCTGTAGAGTTTGGTCTCCATGAATGATCTGATGGTGTGGTCCTGTTCACAAGTGGAGTAACTCTCTTACTCCTGGATAGGCTCCTTGGTAATCCCTCCCAGCAGTGAACCTTAATATTGTGCTGGGGAAGAGCAGCCTTTCATTCAAATTCTGCTTGTTCATGCCTCATTTACCTCTGCCTGCTTGTTTTGTAGCACATCTACAGTTTATCTTGATAAATCCAGTTTCAGTGGGAACTCGTAGGCCTGATGAAAGGTTCTGGGGACTGAATGGATTATGATTGTTATAAATTACTTTTTGTTTTATTGCTTATATTTAGCATTTAAAAAAATCCTACAGGGATCTGGAACAACTTGTGAGCAGTGAAGATGAGCATCTCTCAGCACCCTGTGTCTATCAAAGCTCACTGTTTTGCTGGCTTACACAGGTCACACTGATATTTTAATAAATATCTTGGCAAATTGAACCAGCAAGTTCAGGCAGTTGGTTTGCTTTGCTGCTCCCTTATTGCTTTCAGGAATGAAATATCACCAGCAATGGTGCTGAAGAAATGTAATCTCTAAATAATATTGAATCTCTGCTTGCCAGCTCAACTTTCCACAGCTGCTGAAGAGGTTTAGAGTATTAAGGAAATGCAAATGTTTTTCTGGAGCAAATCACCATATTCTGCCTGCCACTGCAAGTGTTTGGCACTGGGATTATGCTGTACTCCTTTAGTATAAATTATGGTTGCTTTTTTCCCTAATAAACTTAAAGGCAGTGTTAGCTTTCAGAAAAGAGGGCAAGCAAAATTTGAGTTATCAGGTTTTCTCCCTTTTTCATGAGAAAGGCAGAGAAATCTGTCATCTGGGGGTTTTACAGAGAAGAAAATAAACAGAAGACCTTGCACTGATTTATTTCCAAATTAGTGCTTTCTTTTTCAGTAGCGATTCTTGAAACTAGAGCATACAGAGTATATTTAGATGTAAAGAGAAAGATTGTGGGGGAAGGCATTTTTAAAGTTTTGTTGAAAGACATTTTGAGATCACCTGGAGACTGGGATTTTCGCTAAAGAAAGCTGCTCTTGCTGAGAGGGGATCAGAAGTGTTCTGAAAACCTGAGCTGTTTGCAGCCCCACTGCAAGGTCTGGAGATGCATATCCTGGCCATTCCCAGGCCATAAGGTTGGCCTGGTGGTGCAGGTGCCTTCCCACTCAGGTATCTCCTCAGAGCTGGGAGAGGGTGTTTCATGCAGTCTTTCCCAATGCAAAATCTGCTGCTGCTTGTGTAAAGTCACCTCCATGGGGCTGCTGTAAAGACTACAAGAGATCCCAGTTTTTCTTCATCAGCACAGTTTTGGTGGGTTCTGCAGTTTTCAGGGCTGTAGTTGGAGAGCTTGTGTTGTGCTTGGCAGCAGGCTGGGCACTGCACTCTGTAAGCTTTTTCAGCCCAGTTCAGCTGGTTTTGGAAGTTAAAATATTGCTTCTGGTTCCTGCTGAAGTTCCATCCCTGGCAGTAGTGCTGGTAGTTTCACTTCAGCTGTCTCATTCTTGCATCAGCTGGGGTGATGTGTTCAGCTACTTGGCTTTTAGACTCTCACTAGATCCCTTATTTCTGTTCTCTGGTGATTTCCTTCCGAGCTTATCTGTGCTCTTCTGAGCACTCCAGCAGACAGTGTGCAAATGAGCAAGTGCTGCCCAGAATATTTCATGGGAGAAATGCAAGGGATATGTGCTGGAGCACAATGCAGCTCCAATCAGAGGCATTTCCTTGCGAGGAGTGCTGAATGCTTTGGCATTTTCAGACCTTTCTAGACCTCTGTTAACATTGGAAAGCTCCTCTCAGTTTGCCCCTTCCTTTCTGGGGAGACAAATCTGCAAGGGACAGTACCTTTCAGCTGCTTTAACCTCACTATTTTGTTCCAGTTTAAGGGACGTTCATCAGTGCTTCCAGCATGTTTAACGCTGAAAAGAGGACCCCAGCTTTAGTGGCAGGATCCAGAGTTCTTTGTGATTTATATTCAGTGCTGATGGAGACGGCTTTGTCAGTTGTGCGTCGTTGCCTTGTAAAAACCAGCAGGGTTCAAATAAATGCTTCTGGGAAGGAACCACCTTCTTTTTATAACTGTTCTAATGTGTTTGATTTGGAAACATCCATTGAGCTGTGGCCAGCGAGCAAATCTGTTGCCAGCGTTTGCAGTCCCATGGTGAAAGCACCTGTGCACAGGTGAGCCAGAGCTGTGGGGCTGGGAGGTCAGAGCACACAGCTGAGGTGCTGCAGGCGTTACACACGGTGTTTGGTACAGCTGTAGAAATTGCTCTTTGTGGTGCTGGTGGCTCTCCTAACATTTCTTCTGACCTGCTGGTGAATACATTGGGATTTAAAGTTTCAGTTTTCCCATTGCTGCTCCTTTCCTGTAGTTCAGGTTGTTAGTTCTGTGTTTTTGGAACTCTCCATCTGCATGCTGGAGAGAAATCCTACTTTGGGGTGCCAAATAGTTTTCCTGTGTTTGAGGCACACTGAGAACTGTGCAAAACAATTATGTTTCTAACTTGGGTAACAAATTTAGATATTTATTTGATTGTTATACCATTCATCTCTGGGGCCAGGGGAGAAGGGAGCTGGCAGTAAACACAGGGCAATGAAAGGAGCAGTGCAGACCATCAGCTCTGTGAGGTGTTGGGGTGGCTGGCTGCACATGACCATCTGGAAGAAGGCCAGAATGGCATGCTTGGACAGCCTTGCTGCCATGAGAATGGTCTTGGGATCTGTAAAGTGTTCTCCTAGCCTGAAAGCAAGCCTGCCAGCAAGATGCTTTGCATATTTGATTGCTGTGCTAGCTAATACCAAACGTACCATCAAAGTTCACAAATGTTTTTCACTGCTGCTGCCTGCTCTGCCTTTACTGTTACAGGACACTGAGTTCTCAATAAAAGAAGCAAACAGCTGTTTGGGGTCTAAATTATGCCTGTGTGGTTCTCCCAGCTTGTATACGTTGGAGCACATGGCCAACTTCACAAACAAAACCCTCCTCACTGGCAGTTGATGCAACTGCTTTAAATCTAGGTTATGGAAAGGGCTTAGGAATGGGCTTTGCAGGGCAGCAAGGGAAAAGCAAGTTCAAAAGCAAGCATAAAACCCACCCCCAAAACTCATTTTAAAAAACTCTGTAACAGTTTTCAGACAGTCTGTTTATTTGGAATGGTGTAAGGTAGTTGTCTTCCAGAGAAGCACCAAGTCTTAAAAATTATATGGCATCAGGATCTTGGCTTTAACTGGAGTGCCATGTGTCTGACTTGCTCATGAACTAGGAATTGTTCTTAGATGGCTGAGTGAGAAGTAATTTGATGTGACCCATGGTGTGAGCCAGTCTGGTCTCTGGGGTGACAAGCTGTTCAGCTCACCTCTGTGTCAGGTGATGTTGTGGGAGCTGTTTGAAGTGGAGGGAAACCAGGCAGAGAGATGGCACACTTTCATGCCCTGAGAGCAAGCTCAGCTCTGGGTACACCAAGAAGCCATCTGTTTTTCCTTGACTGCTTTCTTAGCTGGAGGCTTCCTAGTCCTGATTTCTTATGCTGAAGAGATCACAGTGACAGGTAACCCGAGCAGAACTGAGCCTTCCTTGCAAGCTCTTCTGACACGGCCGAAGTCCAGGCTCCTCTTGGCATACTGTTTTCCTCTTGATGGCTGATTTACAGACAAAGGGGAAGATCGGAATATTTCAGGCAGAGTCCTTCTCTCTAAAGATCTGAGGGCCTTGGGGGCAGTGTGCTGTGGCTGGGACTGCGCTGTCTCCCAGGGTACCAGGCGGGGAACAGGAGTGTGCAGAGCACAGCACTGAGTGGCACAGCAGCAGGCTCTCGCTGTGGGCTCTTCAGCAATGGGAACAAAAAGCAGAATAGCACCCAGCATTTGGAAAGTAGTTGAGTGCAAGAGTACTTGGAGACCTGTGCTTGCTGCTACCAAAAGGAAAATACTAAGTACTAAACCAGACTGACTGGTGCAGGACTTCCCTCTGAATCTGCCTGCACTCCATCCCCTCGCTGGGCTGGGGAGAGGAGCTGCTGGGGAAGTGGTTTTTAGAGAACAGAGTTCTTGACGCAGTAGTGAAGGAGGATTTGCCGTCAGACTGCTCCGGAGGGAGTGAGCAGGAGGAAGCGGTCTGTCGGAGGAGCTGGTCTCATTTGTTTCATGGATGTGGAGAGCGGGTCATGTGTGGGCTGTGACAGCCCCAGTTGCTGTGGAGATGTTACGGCTCCCAACCTGCTGCTGCTGCTCGGTTTGGGGTGCTGTGCTCAGGGTTGAGGCATGGTTGTGGTGGAGGACAGGACAGGCAAGGGAATGAGGATTATCCGTGCAAGGCACGTGCTGGAGGAAATATGTGCCTTGAGGCACTTTCTTTAACCCTTCCATCTCCCTGACGGTGCCTGTAACAGAGCTGGCTGCCACACGGAGGATTTCCTTGGGTGTGTGCTGGAAGGCTGGGTGCTGGCTTTGTTCTTGCAGCCGGCAGCGGCACTGTCAGCTTCGGAGGGGGATGCTGCTACAAAGCAGGGCTGATGTGCTGCTCCATGCCTGGGGGCAAATTTGACATAGCAGGAAGCCTTTAGCTCTGATGGTCCTTCTCATCTGCTGGCGACTTCATGCAGCTCCTGCTGGTCCTGAAGGGTTGGGGGCAGATGGGAAGGGCAGGCAGGGAGTGTTCTGTAGCATGCCTGGAATAGCCAATCGCGGTGATCAGCCTGCTGTGTGACAGGCGCTGCTGTCTGGGGCAGGGGGCCAGCCAGAAGGCAGGTTGCATAAGGAAGGCATGCAAGGGTGAGCCAGGGAGTGGAGGGCTGCTGGATTTGTTCCAGCTGTGAAGGTCTTTCCTCTTCTTCCCCCACACCGATTTCTTTTTTGCATTCTTCCTCCAGGAGTCTCCTTTTGGTTTGGGATGTGATTCATTTGCTCATTTGTGTATGTTTTGTGAGGCTGTGGTGGGAGCTGCCCTCCACCCTGGCTGACTCACATTAACTTGGTGGGTTGTGCCTTTGCTTTGTTGCTGACTAGCTGAGAAATGAAGCCCTAGCTACAGAAATGGCTTGACCAGCCCGCATCCCAAAGGCTCCCCCTCCCTCCCGTGGTGTTCTGACTGCACTCATTAGTTGCTCAAATGGGAGATGGGCTTGTCAGTGCTGCTGCGAGGCTTTCTGGGCTCTACTGCAGTCCATGGGTGTCTCCTGCAAGCCTGTTAGACCCACAGCTACCACAAGCCCTTGGTCAGACGGATGTGCTATGCCTGGTCTGCCTCCATCTCATTCCTTGGTGATGCCTCTGGCTGCTCCAGCTACTACTAAATTAATACAACAAATATGAAATGTGTTTGTGTCAACTGTAATATAGAAAATGTAATCCTGATGTCTGTCAAAGGAACCCTAATCATGAATCAGTTTTTCATTATTTGCTGACTTTAGTCTTTAAAGCTAATAAAGCACCTTCCTACTGCCTCAAAACTTTTAAAACGTTGTTCAAACCTAACTCACCAGTACCACTGGTGCTTTCATTGGTTCTCACTTTGGCATCAGGATGCTGTGCAGTCCTGTTCTGGATGCTGGGTTTGGAAGAGGCAGACCAGGAGAGGTGTATTTAACTACACCTGTGCCTCTGCTTGGCTTTGTAGGCAGCATGGTGTGAACACATAGATGAGTTTGCCTAACTCCTTTATACTCCGTAGCCTGTCTGAGAAACAGACTTGATCCCTGCTTTGTCAGTGGTTGGGTTTTTTCCCCTCCTTTAAGTCACGCTATAAAGGGATTTGAAACCATCAAATTGAAGAGTAAGAAACCAAATGTATAGCAGTGTGTGCAGGAACTGAGATCCAACTGAGGCCAACAGATGTGTGAAGAGCTACCCCTGCTCTTGCTGAGATGATTTCTTAAAGGGAGAGAAAGCTGCTGTTTCTCAGAAGCACAGTTCAGAGCTTGTGCCTGGAGGTGAGCAGTTGGTGTCAGACTGATTTCCTGCAGGTGTGACTTGGAATACAGCAGATCTCAGCCAGGTAGTCAGAACATGGTGTGTGACACAACTGCCACAAGAAGAAATTCTGCTTGGCTGTCTGAGGAGTATGTGGAGCCCTGGAGGTTTAGCTTTAACACCTGTGCATTTCACCAGCATTGCTGTGTGTCAGCAGTGCCTTTCCATCCCAGATTACTGAAGCACTAAGAAATTAGAAGTGCCAATGGAATATGCAAACTCTTGTTTTGTGAGCCAGGATTATTTGGCTTGCAGGGATCCTGATCCCACTGTGCCCTTGATGAGTGCCCCAGAGCCAGCCAGCAATGTCTTGACCTACTGAAGGAAGACATCTCTCAGCATTTTGCAATTGCTTTGTTGGATTGGAGTATCTAAGCTTGGATGTGCCTTGCTACTTGGTCATATTAACTTCAAATACCAAATGTGCCTGTGCAGAGTTCTAGGATCTTGTAAAAATTATTTGGATCTTCAAAATTTTAACATACCTACCCCTTTGGCATGCTTAGTTTGGAGCAGGTGTATTTGTAATATATTTGAAGTGAGGAAGACAGTATTTCAGCTATAAAAGGATAGTGTCTGGCTGTTACGTGTGTGTCCTTATGACATCCTGGGTAGAGCCTGTTGTGTAAAATAAGCTGCCATCCTCTTACCTGGCTGAACAAGACCTGCTTGCTACAGCATTTCTATGGATCTTACTCTCCTGAATCTTAAGAGCTTAATTCTCTGTATTAATGCTGGGAAGAGGATTTCAAGATCCTTGAGAACAAGAACAATGGAAATACTGGCTATGCAGTTGTTTCCTGGCTGCTTAAGCCTTATTTGAATGGATCAGTAGCCGGAACAGCTGACTAAAGGTTAGCTCAGTGGGAAGTGTGAATGAAGGACTATTAGGTTTCTTTGCAGGTTACTCAGGTTATGTTTCTGACATGACAGAAACTGGGGTACTTGACCTCTGCCTCCTCTTTTGATGTCATCCTGCCTTGGAGCTTCCCTGAGAATGCGACCAAGATTATATCACTTTGAGGGAGTTGGCTTACTAAACTCTGGAAAGTGAGGAAGCATTTTCCTACGGCTCCTACTGGTGCCCTTGCCCAGAGGCCCAAATCTGACATATCAGTGACATCAGAGGACAGCACTTCTGCACTGCTAGCTCCCCAAGCTAACTCCTAGGCCTGTACAGAGCCCTGCCTTCAGCATGTAAGTGCAGCAACGAGTTCATCCATGTGTTGTTCTTTTCCTCCTGAGCGGGCGTAAGAAACCGTGCGTGCAGTCGGCTGTTGGTGTGCTGCATACATTCATACCTTCCTGAAGCAGCTGTCTCCCAGAAATGCTGTGCAGGGCTCTTGGCTGTGGCCTCTCCTGCACAGGCACCCCCGTAGCTATGTGCAGAATGGCTCTGTTTGTCTGGGCAAGCGTGTGTAGGCGGGTGTCTCCCTCCACTTCTCCTTCGAGTGGCTCGTGATTTATTTTGGGACTGATGTGGGTATAAAGTGTCAGCTCGGAGCAAAACACTCAAAGTGGACATTGAAAGCACTGGGGTAGGAGGCTGCTTGCTGTCCTGAAATGCTGAAATAACTTGGATGAGGTGAAACTGTCCAGTGGCCGAACAGCAACCAGTTCCTTCCTTATAGCCATTGGCTGATTGAGGTTTTCAGGCCTCTGAGGAGAGTGCTCCTGGCATGAAACACTTTATCTGAGAACAATTCTTCACAGCTTTTAACCTGGACAAAGGGTATCTGTACTACAGTCTTCCTGCCCCAGCTCCCACAAGATGGACTTGGAGTCCCCTATAACTGTGAATGCATCCTGTTATTATTCTCTACTTCTATGGGGTTTAATTAAAATGCAGGTCTTTAATTTTTAATTTTTCCTTCCTGTTGATTCGACTGTCTCTGCGTGAACGAGGTCTCGGTGCAATTACTGTGCTCCCTGTGGAGAAACAGACATTTAATTCAGCAAGGCAGACTCTTTCTTGGAGGGGGTTTATTTTCCTGATCTTCCTTCTCAGAGGGATGCAAAAGCAAAACATCCAGTGAGTAAAGAATGCGACACTTTATTTGGTTGTTCTGGACACGTTTGCTGCATCTCAGTTACCAAAATCTTACGTTCTTTGCAGAGAGCTGCCTCCTTAAGCAAAGGGCCTGTGATGAAGCTACTCGGCACAACCTGCATTAGCAAGGAGAGTTGAAACCATTGGGTCAGGTCCAGATTTCTTCTTTAAAACCGTGTTCCTGCAGCAGTGATGTAAAAGGATGAAGTTTTATTGAAGCATTAAGCTGTCTCATGATTTGTTAACGTGAGAACAGGATCAGGCAAGTGCCTTGTGCCTGCTTGCTGTGGGGAGCACGTGAGTGACAGGAGGGGACACAAGCTCCTGCTGCTGTTTGGGACCCAGCTGTGCTCCTAGCAGGGAGATCTACTAGAAACCTTCAATAAAGGGTGGAAATACTGGATCTCAGATTTCCATTGCACTTATTTAACACCACTTCAGCTAACTTAGTGTCTTTGCTAACTTAACTCCCCTCATGCAATCATAGGTCTCTGCTGAAACAAACAGGCAGAGAAAGGGTTTTTCTGCACCTCCTGTATTGCAGTCCCAGGCTCTCTCAAAATGCTTCACGTTCTTTCAGCTCCAGACTTGGGGCTTCCTCAGGTCCCCTCTGTGTGTGTGCTAGGTTATTTTATCTGTGTTCTAGAGATCACGTCTATATGTATTAGAAGCTTTAAGTAATGTAGCAATATTCTTTTTTTCAGATCTTTCCAGGTCCACCTGTGTCTGTTCTGTTTTTACCGGTGTTTAACCTCAACAGGCTCGTTGATAGAAGTGGCTTGTGAGACTGGTCCCTTTTCTAACCCCTGAGACTTGATGCAAGTACAGTAAAACCCTGGCAGAAGTGCATGGAAGGAGGTGTTGCTGTTATCAGAGGCAGTTATGGCACACAAGTCCTTGTGTGTGTGAGTAGTTCACGATCCTCATGCTGGTGACAGGAACACACTTGGTATATGCATGTTCATGATGATTTGAGTAACGATAGCCCCTTCCTGCCACATATTCTCAAGATTTATTTGATTTGTAAGCTGCAAACTTAGACTGGAACAGTGTGTTGAGGGTAAGAATGATTTGATGGGATTTAAACTCTGATTTTTATCCATCCCCCCACACCCTGCCCCCCACTGATGGAGAGGATAAACATTTCATTGTTTTTTGTGTGAAGTGCCTTTTAGTACCAGCAGCCCAGCAATGGGGGATAAAGAAAGCAGATGTGTCCCATGTCTTTTTTAACTGCTTTTGTTTTTCTGATCACTGTAAAGGAGGCTTTTAATTTTTTTAAATTTTTTTTTTCCAAGCAGCAAGTGCTCCACAGGGTTTGATCAAAGCTCATAAATGATGAATTGAAGGAATGCCCAGCGGAGAACAGAACGCCCTCCTTGTGCTCTGCTGTGTGTGCTGAGAACACCATTGTTTCTTCCCGTACCTTTTCCATCCTCGAGCTCGCGGCTGGAGAGAAAAGGTCTTTGTTCCTTGCCTGTCAGCTGAGACAATGCCAGTGTGTTGTCCTACCTCTGCTCTCAGCACCTGACTGGCCCGAGCGCTGTGGGTTTTGGCAGGCTGAGCACAATTGTCCTCCAGCTACAGCGTTACACAGAACACAAGCGGCTTCACAGCCTCCTTCCTCCAGAGCCTGGCCCGGCTGCTTCGTGGCAGCAGCCACGTGTGGCTGTGCTCCCTGTTTTATTCAGGATGCACAGGGAAAGCCAACACCTGCTGCTGTGCTCCAGCTTCACCTGACTTCCAGTGCACAGAGCTGCTGGCAGTGTGACAGAGAGGGACAGAGGCCCAGGCAGGCCCGGTTTTTCCACCTTCCTTGTAATTTCTGCAGCATCTCTGGCTGCGCTGTCTTGTGATGCAAAGTTCTGCAAAATAGCTTGTAGTTCCCTCTTTCTCTTGGTTTTTGGGGGCTGGTAGCAGGAACCAGTGTTTTACAAATGAGCAGGGGGAGCAGATGGCAAGGGCTGGGATGAAGAGACTGGCCAAGGACATGTTTGGAGAGGTACTTGAGTGTAGACTCTAAGAGCTCAGACTGGCTTTTCCCTGTTGCTAGCCCTATGAGAGACCAGAGCTCTGGCAGAGCCATGGATGTATCAGGATGAGACAGGTAGCACTTGCTTCAACATCTGCTCTCACTCCTGTTATGTCTCTTGCAGTTTTGCTCCCAGGCTGAGCATGTCTACTTTCAGGCATTGCAGCAAAGCAGTGTTTCAGCTTCCCAACCATGGTGAAGAAGGTGGTGGAGGTGCAAGCCACCCTTGGAGTGCTGAATTGTGGGGCACCTGTCACCAGTGTGAAGTACTGCAGTTCAAGTGCAGGCTTCAGTCCATGGCACGTGTGGTAGTGGTGCTTGGGCATGCACCAAAATCCAGCATCAGCTCCTCTTCCCATCTACTGCTGGCCTTCATTTCGTGAACAGCCCTAATGTTACACTTGGTCTGGGAGACAGAGCTCGGCAGTGGGTTTGAGAAGAGCAGTGCTGATGTCTGCTAACATTCCATGTCAGAGGCCAGAGATGCCCGTGCCATGGAGTAAGGACCTGACACAAAGGCAGTGCTGGCTCCTGGCCAGTGTGATAGATGATGTCTAGTCACTAGAGCCCACCCAGCAACTTTCTCTGGCCTCTGTTATCCTCAAACTGAACTGTCTTGGCTTCAGGTTTATCTTTCCCTGAAGTTTGTTTAGAGGTTTGCCTTCTGAATTCTCCCAGCTGGGGGTAGCTTCTGTGAAATTGTGACAGTGCCAATGCCATGGTCCCGTTACCTCAGAGCCTTAACTCGGCTGCAGAGGCCGAAATTCATCTGCTCCCAAGCTCCCTGTGCTGGAAGGCAGAAGTGCAAACAGCTTTAACCAGAACAATGTAGCATTGCCTGGGTAAAGAATGTGATTTACTTGCGTATGTGTGGCATGTGAACACCAGGGCCAGAGGGCATCACTTGAGTCCTCTCCTCCTTTCTTTTTCCGTTTTTTTTCCCCCTTTCCCATTAGAGACGCCTGAGCCACTTGCTAGCACTTCTGTTTAGGGGTGAGGAGAAGAATGTGTGGGTTGTCAAGAGGAGGTGGGAGTGAGATCTTTGGGAGCCAGGAGTCTGAAAACGAAAAAGCCAACAATCTAGGAAAGCCTTGTAGATGAGTTTAAAATTAGATTGACCCAATGCTTTCATATTGCTGGAATTTAATTCCCCTGACCCTAAAGCTTTTGGTCTGACTCAGAACTAGAGTTCCCAGGCTTTGGTCAGTGGAGGCCAGTGCTGTGTGGTGCTCTCATGTGGCCAGGGGGTCTGTATCAGAGAGAGGTGTACCTCCTGTCCATCTCCTTGTATTTATGAAAGGTTGGAGAAATTCAGTCTGAGAAGCCAGGGAAGCCTCATATATTTCTGCGGTCTTTATGTCTATTAGTGTGTGGCTTGTGTCTGGAGCCTGTTCACCCTCAAACTGGGATACTGCTGTGTGTAAAAGCTGTTCAGGGCTTTTCCTTTTTCAGGCATGATTGTAACTGTTTCTCTTCTGTTCCTGTTTGCAGGTTGTGCAGCTTGACATTAAAGAAACTGGTAGTCTTAAAGGAATTGGATAAGGAGCTTATTTCTGGGGTCATTGCTGTCAAAATGCAGGTAATTGCTGCTCAGTTCTAAGAATTGTGTTGTTTGACTGAAAATACTGGCAGATGCCCAAACTGAGCTTTACCTCCACGTAAGGGTCTGTTGCAGCCACAGACTTTTTCCCAAGTACACCAGGACATTCTGGATCTGTGCAGAGTCTCTTCTGACCCTTCCCCCATGTTCCTGCCTTTTTTTTCTGTTATAAGCAAAGAATATTGTTCAGTGATGGCTCAGCATGAGCTTATCTGCATGTAAAAATGCTCTTTACAGATCATATGCTGTCACCTCTTCTTCCTGAGCCGGCACTAAATCCAAGCCTGCTTCTCATTTAACATACTTCAGCTCTTTTTGGGGCTGAACATTTTGGTAACTGGGTCCTGGTTTGGGGGGTCTGGAGTCTGGGCTGTTCTGTGCTGGTGGGCAACTCTGCTGTGGAATCCATAGCCACGTGCTTGTCAGTGGATTTGTAGGATGCCTGTACGTACTAATTTCTTCTCCTAAAATACAGTTGTCATCCTAGGTAAATAACCCACTTCAGAGCAGACGTTTGTGCCATTTAATTAGGTGCCTCCATGTAGGTCACAGTGCCTGGAGGCGGGCTGGGAAGGAAGGGCACTCGGTTCCACGGTGCGTCACAGCATCAGTTTGGCTCACGTGCTCCCACCACTGCAAATGCTAAAGTGCTTAACGAGTAAAAGCCTAGCAGACCTATAAGTAGAACATTAACTGGGCTGAAAAGCTCCTGCTTTTCAAATAAAGAACTAGGCAAACCCTTGCAGAGAGCTGGTTGTGTCAAAGCACACGAAGTCTAGTTTGGAAGGTGGAATCGGGAAGGCTCTGTGGTGGAAAAACACACAGCTGAGCATTTAATTGGTATCTCTCATGTTTGAGTTGTCCAACTGGGGTAAAAATGCATCCATCTATGTTGGAGTGAGTTCATGCACCCACAGCAGGGAGTAGACAGGCAGGGAATTGCTTCACGCACCTGGAATTGTGAGAACCTTGGAAGAAGCAACTGCTGTGGGTTTCCAGCTGTCAGATACTGCTTATCAAGGCTGAAAGCTTTCCATATGCTTGTACTCCTAGATGATGAATGCATCACTGTGAGGACCTGAGGCACGTCAGTGGATGATCTGTGCCCAGAGTGTGTCAGACTTGGGCTGAAGAATTCAGTAGCTTTTATTAGAGCAAAACCTTCTTTTCCTTCCAGATTACTGCTCACTGCTTACACTTTCTATGGGTGAAAGCTTGCCCCAGACCCACAAATCCAAAGGGAGTTTTAACACGTGGAAGTTTCATGTCCCATTTTGGATATGTGTTGTGATCTGCCTTGCTGCAGTAATTCAGACACTGGAACCTGAGCAGTCCTCTCAACACCAGGGCTGATCCCTGAGGAACTGGCAGGCAGAAGGACTTGCCTTGTTCAGAACATCGATCTGCCACGTGCCAGGCTGCAGCTTGCATTGCCAGGCTATCCTTATTTTGCCCTGTCCAGTTGACCTAGAGGTGACAGTGGCTGGAATGACCATTGTCCCAGAGTGCCTCACCTTGGGTGTCCTTGTGCTGGCTCCCATATTTCTTTGGGATGTGCTGTTTAACAGTGGGTCAGTAGCACTGCAGCTGTCAGACACAGCCAGATTTCAAGCCCTGCTATTAAAGTCCCTTCTTAGCTTGCAGGTTATGATGCTGGTGCTGACAAGCCCTTTCAGGGGTGCTTCATTTGCCAGCACTGAGGTTTCTGACATGGTTACTATTTGAGGTTGGTGGTACTGGATCGTCAATTATATGATCTCTGTCAAATAATTCACTGCTTTTGTGTGAGGAATTGCACGAGAGGTGTCAGACACCCGAGTCCTTCCAGAGAGGATGACTGAATTCAGACCTAATGAGAGCATCTTACCTGCGATTCCCATGTCTCTTTGCAGCCTCTTGAATAGTGATGTTCAAAGAGTTGTCAACTGTATCTCCTGAGCCGTTGCTCTGTTTATCTGCTGCGGTCTTTTAAAAGCAACTATATTTGGTCTTTCATTAGATTTTGGGTTGCGTAACCAGTAAAGCAAGATTGCTGCTATTACGAGCTTTGCACAAATGGAGCAGCTGCTGCTGTTGCCAGCGGCGAGGCTGGCTGTGCTTCACTTGCACGTGTGCTGCTTGTCCTGGGGGCAGCCCTTCAGTCCCTTGCTCTGCTCTGTTGTCTGTTGTCTGATCTGCTGGAGCTCAGGGACCTCGGTGTTTGCACAGAGGAGCTGGTGCTGTGCAGGGGCTGAGGCACTGCTGCAGATCACAGCATTTGCTCTGGCTGCCTGAGCCATGCATTTGGGGAGGAGGGGATGTAAACGAGGCTCTGCTGCTGTCTGATCTCATGATGCTCTTTGAGGCTGATAGGGGCAGACCACATTTCCCTTTGGATCTAGCTTGGAGGTGTTTACCCCTCCAGTCTGTCTCCAATTTCCCAGATGCTGCTTTTTTAAGAGCTACAGTTCTGTGCTTCTGGGAGATCAGCCCGTCTGGACAAAGCCAGATCTGCAGTCTCAGCAGAACGTTGAGCCAGAGACCTCTGAAACTTGCCACTATGTTTGAACAATGCAGAAGGGTTTGCTAGGCAGCAGTCTGTCATGTTTTCCTGCTAGTTTTCCTTCAAACATTCCCTGAAATGAAATGCTCACACAGTAAATAGCCTGGTAACTCTGTTAGCATAAGGCAGCCCACACACAGGGTTGATTTGGAGTTGCCCTGTGATGCATTAGGTCTCCAGACTCCACTGAGATGCTTAGTGGATTTTTTTTCTTTAATATCCCCAGCTACTGGCAATTATTTAAACAGGTTAAAGTCTCCGTTTTCCCTGGGAAGAGGTGTATGCATAAGAAGAAAAGCCAAGGCTGTCATGGCTAACGCCAGAGATTTGAGCATGATGCTGCAGGCTCCAGACCCAGGAGATGAAGAGCCTTGTACCTATTGGCTGAAGTGAAAATACAAGGCTTAAACTCCAGGGGTGGGAGTTGACTCAGAGCTTTTCAGTGCTGGGGCTTGGCAGAACAAAAGCTGCATTGTTGCAGTTAGGGACAGTAAATATGCCCAAATCTTTATTAGTCAAATATCTCCCTTTCATCTCATTAATATTTCACAGAAGTACAAGGTCAGACCCATCCGTTCACTTCTCTGTGGTAGTCCCTGACAACGTTTCCTGGTTTGCAGTAAATAGGGCTGGGATGGGATGTAAGGGCTGGCTTCAGGGGAATTCACCCGATGGACTTTGTCTCTGCGCAGGGCTCCAAGCGCATCCTGCGGTCTCACGAGATCATGTTGCCCCCGAGTGGACACGTGGAGACGGAGCTCGCGCTGACCTTCTCGCTGCAGGTAGGGTGGGCCGTGCCCTGCGACCCCTGGGCTTGCTGCTTTGCAGTGAGCAGGGATGTGTGGTGCCTCTGAGGTGAAGATCCTCTGCATGTCCTCATGTGCAGCAACACAAGTTGTCTGAATTGCCCCTCGGCACTGAGGGCCTGCAGCAGGGTGCTGCTTCACAGTGTTAGGGCACCTTCCTTCTTGTGCACCCTGGCTTTGGAGCTCAGGAACTTGAAGACTTTGCAGTCTGTCCTCTTCAATTTATGGCTGTGGCAAGAACTGGAGCAGAGCAAGTCGGCTCTCTTTTGCCTTTTGTTGCCTTCTTTATGAATAGGCACTGGAGGATGGCAGCCATGGGGGTGGCATGGAGTGTCAGGCTGACAGAAGGCAGTAGTAGGAATGAGTCAGGGGAGCCTCTGCTTTGGAGTTGCTGAGGGAGGCACCATTTGGGGAAGCAGGAGCAGTGTGCTTATAGTTACTCCTGGCTCCAGAGGCACAGGAATAGCTGTGAATTGGAACAACTGCATTTTTTTGGTTCCTTGTTTTTTCTAAATGTGCTGTCCTGATGCTGCCTCCTGAGCAGGGAAGTAAGGTTAAATAGGGGCTGGCTTGCTGAAAGTGAGAGGGGATCCTGCATGCACAGAACAGGGCCAGACAGGCACTCAGAAGCATTCATATTTGGATTATCTGTGTTTTGGGACTGTTGATTAGATCTTGTCTTCAGGAGTTTGTTCTGGTAAGGAGGAAGCCTCAAGTGATGATGTGAGACTGGTTGTTGCTCAGAGCCGTAGCAGGTAAGATTTCACTGCAGATGGATGATAACCCTGCTGCTGCCCAAGCAGATACACAGATGGCTGATGCTTCTGGTTCTGTCCTTGTGCAGCTCACTGGGTTAACTGAGTTAACTGCAGCATTGCATCCCCTCTTTTGTGAGCAGGAATAACCAAGCCCCGTGCCAGGAATGTGTACACCTGGGTCCTGTGGCTGCAGCTTTACTGTGGTTGGGAGCAGAGCTGTAAGATGAGCCAGGTCTCCCTCTGCCAGTCCTGTGTCAGCAAGGAGCAAGGCTGCAGATCTTTTTGGAATTAATTGGGAATATGGTTGGGTTTTTTTCTGGGGCTTGGAGCAATGCTGCAGCAGGATGCAGAGCATTGCCTTAAACCCATCTCTGTTTTCCTTGATGGGGTTGGGAATTGAGCCAGAACAGGGGAGAGCAGTGTCTGTGACACTGAGCTTTCACAAGAGATGAGTGAGCTTAAAGCAGAGATGTGCTACTGGTCTGTGACTGCAGGAAGGATTGGTACTCTTGGATGCAGTAAGACTTGGGAAGCATTCTTGAAATGGCACAGCAGGGTTTTTGTGTTAACTTCTATTGTTACTTAATTTGGACAATGGCTGACAGCTACTTCTAGCTAACAACTGTAGCTTAATTCAGGTACAGTCTGAATTCAGTGCCTGGGATATATTTGAGAGTGGTGATGGGCCACAAAGTAAAAACATGTGGGTGTCACAGAACAAAGTTTTGTTGTCTTGCAGCAGTCAGTATCTCCATATTGCACTGTCAGCTCTTCACCCTGTATGTCTTGCTTTGTGTGACCTGCCTGGATTGGCAGCCCCTTGTACCTTCACAGTCATTGCCTGCTCAGCTCCTCCTGGGTGACATTCTTGTCCTTTGCACAGAGGGTTTCCTTGTCAGAGCTGAGCTAGAGGTGTTATGCTGGCTGGTGTAACAGGGAGTAGCCCCTTGTGTCTGGCAGGCTTTCCCTCAAACTGAAGGGAGGATTTTCCTGCTGCTTTATTGCATAGCTGAGTAAGACTGGAGTAAGTGGTGTGTTTCACCTTTTAGCTAGGGCTAGACCAGCAGCAGTCTTTCTGGCAGGTGAGCTACCATCACCCTTACTTCTGGAATGCCTGCTTCTCCTTACCCTCCGTGGGTTTCACAGAATTGAGTTAAATTCCCCAGATATTCCAAGCACAACACCACAGCTCTCTAGCATTAAGTCCTCTGGTGCTTAATTCCTGTCTTTAATAAACCTTTCCAGATGGAAGGGATTATATCACAGGAGCCAGGAGCTTCAGAAAAAGTCTTACCCTGACTCTCACTGTTCCGGTGTGTGTCTTCTCACCCCTCAGAGGTGCCTGGAGGTGCTTGGTGCTCCCCCTAAAAGTTTTCAAATGTTTTGAGCCAAACTATTTTGCTCTCCAGTCTCTGTCATGAACTGACAATTACTGAAAAGTTTTGATTGAAACTTCTGCAGAGTTAAGTCATGGCAGGTGTTAAAAACAGCTGGACTGTGCTGTGGAAATGGCTTGGCTTTTCTTCTGGAGAGCCTTGCTTTTAATGGGGGAGCTGAGTGGCCTGAGTCTCTCTGTACCTTTTCTTTCTCACCTCTGTGAATGCTCATCAGAGGTGGCCAGGCAGTACACCTCAGGAAACCAGAAACTTGCACATGTATGGACTTGAGCTGTTCAGTTTAATCCCTGAAAACTGAATACATTCAAATTGAGCTGGCTTGGGACCAAGTGTGATGTGGGACTTTAGTTGTAGGTTTGTACTTAAGCAGCCTTGGTTTGGCCCAGATGCTTTGAGCTGAGAGCAAGAAGTCCCTCTTCCTGCTGCCCTTCCAGTAAGTGGAAGGGCCCCAGGAGCACAGAGATGGTAAATTTTAATGTGAAAGGTGCCTCTGGCTTTTTGAGCCCCTTCTACCCCTTCCCTCCAATGATTTTCTTCCATCTTTGTTTAGGGATGTTGCACATCTGTGAAGACACAGGCTCTCTGTGTTTTGAGGTTGACTTTTAGTTACGTGGACTGCTGTTCCTCTCCTTTGCAGCACCTCTTCCTTGGGCAATGAGCAGTAGATCTTGCCCTTGAAGAGCAATTAGCTAATTAGTATTCTTTCTGTTCATGTGGCCACTGCTCCCAGCTCCCTGCAGTGCAGTCAGGCTTGCTTTAGACTGCAAATTAATTTCTCAGGGGTTTCTGGTGGTTGGTATTTGTATTTATCAAGTGTTTTGATGGGCAGGAAGTTATTTTCATAATGTCCTAAGAAAAAAAAGTAGTCCTTGCCTACAAAGGCAGCATCCTTCACTTGGGAATCTCCTCTTTGAGATTCCTGCAATTAGGTTCTTCTGTCTGCAGGTTACTTAGTACTATGTATTTTCTATATTTGGAGTGCATGTCCCAGTCTGCTCTCTTCTTGGGATGAGACTGGTCGGGTGGCTGCTTTTTTTCTTGGAGACTTTTCTTCCATTACACAGCTTCTCCCACTCTTTCCCTGATAGTCTCTGCTTGACTTCGCAGCCGTCTATTCCTGGGGATTTTTTGGGGGAGATGTACAAATGTCTTTTTTTGTATGGAACATGTCTTGGAAGGATTTATGTCTTTGCAACATAACCTGGCAGTAGGACAAGTTTTTTTTCTTGACTTAATTACTTAAAATACAACCACTTGAGCAGTGTCCTTGTGCTGGAGGGAAGGCAGTGTCCTGCCAAGAGCGTGGGGGTCTGTGGCTGTCCCTGCCCCTGCAGTTGCCCTGTGTGTGTGCAGGGCAGCCCAAGCCCCAGGCGGCACCTCGGGCTCCAGTTCTGGGCAGCCTCTGTCTGGCTGTTGGGCACAGTGTCTCCTGAAAGCTGCTCATCTCCCTGGAACCAGGCTTGGGCTCGGCCCTTCCCAAACTGCACAACTCCTCTGTGTCCCTGGGTTGTGTTTTTGGTTTGCTTGGCTGAGCTGTTTGGGCAGAGCTGAAGTCTTCTGTGGGATAATGAAGGATTGAGTGTGATTTAGCTGTGGGCACTTAGACAAGCCCTGGGGTTTTTCCTTGGGGATGGAGGTTACTTGTGGAGCTTGGGCAATACTGTCAAGAAAGTAAATGAACTTTTCTATTGTGTTTCCCACTGCAGTACCCTCACTTCTTGAAGAGAGAAGGCAACAAGCTTCAGATCATGCTGCAGCGGCGGAAGCGGTACAAGAACAGAACCATTTTAGGCTACAAGACCCTGGCTGTGGGGTCCATCAATATGGCTGAGGTGAGCTGCTCTTGACATCGTCCCTGTTTACATGGGTGGACATTTCCCCTTCTTTTCAAACCCATTGTTGTCACTTGCCTCATTGGGACGTACCTGGCAGGATTTCAAATAGCTGTGTTAATAGCTGTAATCAATATTCACAGGGCAATTTTTTAACCAGATTTTATTACTGAGTAATGATATTGAGCGTTTTCTGCCTCATATCTTCACAGCTAAAGCTTTCACAAGGGTAGCTTATGACCTTTTGAGGGTTTTGTTATTGCTTTGTGGATTTATTAGAGTTAGGAGGTCCAGAACAAGACAGAGGCACTTAGGCAAGCCTTCCAACCCTGAGAAATGATAAAGCTAAAGCAAGGCTTGCTGTGCTTCTCCGAGCTCCAGTATGAGAGTTCAGGATTAAGCCATTTATCTCATTTTGCTTGAAACACCCTTTGCCATTGTTATTTCATGGCTGTTAGTAATTTAGGTGAAGTTCTATTCATGAGAAGTAAATGATAAAATTAATGCTGGAATCAACTGTGGATAAATTATTCACTAAGGCTTTCTGAATGGCATAGCTCCATGCTTTGTTATTTCATGCCCTGTTTAATCTCTGCTGTTTCAGTTTCTGAGTGTTTAGAAATGGGCTTAACAGTAGCAAGTTCAGTTTAACACCAGTATTTTTCATCAGACTGCTTTCTGTCAACAAATGATTTTTATCCAAAATAAGCTAGTGTTATGCTGTAGTGAGTTATTACTATATTAAATAATTCACTCTAAAGGCTACTTCTCTTGTGTAAGTTCAGCTTTCCCCAGTCTTGCAGTGAATGGTGAACTCCTCATTTGAGTTGGCCACATTCGTGGTGTTGCAGCTAACATTTTTCCTGTACTGTTTGATATGTTGGAGAACTAGAAAGTAAATACTGCTGTAAGGCAGAAAACATGTGGGCCCATTAATTAGAGCTATCAGTGAACTTCTAAGTGTTGGGCATTTGCTTCTGCTACATGTGGTTTTTCTTATGTCTGTTTGTAATGTCAGCTGACTGGGGTTAGAAGGTCAAAAATGTTCAAAGGTTCACCATGTTAGGACATAGTTGCTCTCTACCTCATCTGGAATATTATGAAATTGAAGTCTTCAGGAAACAAATTTTACAAGCCCCCCCTCCCTTTTTAAGTTTATAGGATGGTGACCCTTAAACTGCACTGACTCATTTCTTTAAAAAAAATAAGGTTCTCTTAGCTGTTGAAACAAAGCAGTGAACAAAGCTGTTGAAACAAAGCAGTGAACAAAGCAATTGGAGTTGGGAGTCTGAGCAGTTTGAGGGCAGGGGGACATATGTTCCTCATCAGCTCGGGTCTGTTTGGATCTGTGAGGAGCTGACAGAGCAGCCTGGTGTGTGGTGGAGAGCTGATGTGCAGGTGTGGGGGTGTGCTGCCTGACTCTGGGGGAGCAGGAGAACAACACAAGACATCTTCTGGGGAGAGACTTGTGAGCTCTGGAGTGGCAAAGGAAGGAGAAACTTGCACCAAGACATCCCTCTGCCTCCACCATTGACTTGTTTTTCATGACCTGCCGCTTCATTATCCCAGGGTGGCCAGTTCCTCTGAGATTCATGTGTCAGCTCTCTGGAGCAGGGATTTTTGCTTTAGGAAGCACTTTACATCTGTATCTCACCAAGAATTTTTGCTTTTACCGACTTTTGCTGGGCTGTAAGACAAAATTAGGTTCCTTAATTAGGTGTTCAGAAAGTGGGTAACTTGATAATTCAAATCAGTGCTGTGCCGGTGAAGCAAATACATAGTAATGAGGTAGTCAAGTACTGTGCTTCAGGGATGAGCTAATCAACTGTTAATGCTTTTTTCTTTCCTTCCATCACTTTCATTAGTAGTCAGATAAAATCTCAACTAGCCTTGTATATTGCCTGCAAGTGGCTCCTACAGTTGCAAGGTCTTGGCTTGCTTCTGTTCTTGGAAATGTGGAGTAACTCTATTAACATAAATAACTCTTGTAGTATGCAAATAATGCAAGTTTAAATACATTTAAGTGCAGATTTGTACTGCTTGGTTTCTGTCCCAGGTCATGCAGCACCCAACAGAAGGTGGCCAGGTTCTGAGTCTTTTCAGCAACATCAAAGAGGCTGCAGTGAAGGTCGCAGAAATCTGGATCTTCTCCTTGTCAAGTCAGCCAATCGACCATGAAGACAGCACTATGCAGGCCAGCCAGAAAATCAAGTCTACAGGTAAGAGTGCAACCACATTCTCTGAGGCCCAGTGTCTTCCTGAAGTAAATGGAGCTAAACCCTACCTGAGCTTAGTTGCTTCCTGGGACGAATGAGGACTGGTTTGCACAATTTGCTGTGTCTGGAACTGGTTTAGTGCAAAGGAAACCCACTTTGCCAGCCTGTTGCTGTGCAAGCAGGGAGTGTGACAGGAGTGGGGGATTTAGTTGTCAAAGCTTCTCCTGCATACCACTCCACACTTGAACCATCCGCTGAGGCTTGGCTGTGTTCTCACCAGTGCTCTCCCAGCATTACTGGTGGGTATGTTGAGAACCTGTAGCTTCTCACCTGGCTATCAGTGTTATTCAGGAGATTCACATTTAAGCTACTCTTCCATCTTTTTCTTTTGCATATTCTACAATAAATTTGATTAACTTTAGGTGAGACCTGCAAACCTGCAGCCTGCTTTGATGTGGTTAATGGACCAGCTTAAGTGTAAATCCATGATGTTGTGCACTGGATGGGGAAGTCACTGGGTTTATACTTGTGGTGATCTTTTTATGTGGTACCAGCCCTCTGCTCGCTGCTGCAAGAGTGACCTGCTGAAGCTACTGCACGTAGGTGCTTGTGTTGTAGCCTGGGCCCAGGCAGCTCCCCTGAAGTGTCGTTTCAGTAAAGGATTTAGACTCTGTCATGTTTTACTTGCCCCTTTAAGCCAGTTATGCCAGTGTTAGGGGGGATAAGTAACTTCTCTCATGGAGAAACCTCTTTACTTGCTGCTGTCTACCAGGTGGTTCCTTCCAGGTTAAAAGGAGGGGGAACCTTATCTGTGTGCTGGTCCTTCCTTCTTACTGAGTGTTTCTCCTTGTTCCTTACCTCCAGACAGGTCCCATCTCACTGGTTCAAGCACAGATAGATGCCTGCTGGTTTATCTTCTCCTTGTTTGCCTCCTTTCTTGTTTTGTGACTTAGTTGGCCTTTTCTGCTCGTGAGATGAGAGGAGCCCTCACCTTAAAGGAGTTTCACAGGATCTCTCCCCTCTTTCCTTCCCTTTCAGACAACTATTCCGAGGAAGAGTACGAGAGCTTCTCTTCTGAGCAGGAGGCCAGTGATGATGCCGTACAGGGCCAGGTACTGTTTAGGGCATGGCTTCTCCCTGTGAGGGCTCAGTGGAGCATGGACACTCTCAGCTTGTGCTTGAAATGAAAAGCCTATTTCTTTAGCTAAACCACGCCACCACGAGACTGTTACCAAGTGTTTTGCTGCAGAGAAGAAAGCCTGCACAGTAGCCCATTTCTTCTACCATGCTGTGATTTATCTGTTCACGTGTTTGGACTTGAGCTCCCTGAAAAAACATTAGCATCCTTGTGCTTCTCTGCTTAATGGTCAAGGCATCACTTGATTGCTTCTATAGTGCTTATTGGATTCAAAGAGCCCAACTGGATCCCCAGCTGTAATTAAAGGGCCAGTGGGGTCTGAGGCAGTCTTTGGTCTTTAATGCCTTTTGCAAAATAGGTCCTTGTGGAGAACCCCTTGGCTAGATGTGAGATGCTCTTGAGTTTGGGTCTTATTTGCCTTCAGACTCTGGTATCACCTGCCTTTCACCTCTCAGAGGATACTGAGAGATGAACCCACCCAAATGTGAGTCTGTGACTGTCTTTGTTCCTTGAATGTAGAACTAGGGCTGTTTTGCTTCTCCAAGCTGTTATTCCTGTCTCTGCAGACCTGGCTCACTTCCTTTTTCCCCTCTGTCATCATAACTGCAACTAAGGCAAATGCTGGATGCCTGGAAGACAGAGCAGCAGGTTCATCTTCACAGAAGGAACATGTTTAGCACTTAAATGCTCATGTGTCACAGAATCACAAAGGTAACACTCTTTCTGTTCAGGATTTGGATGATGATGAGTACGAGCTGGGGAAGCCCAAGAAGCAGCGGAGATCGATAGTAAGAACGACGTCCATAACCAGGGTCGGTGGAAATCAGTTTTACTAACACTGACGGGGTTTGGCCAGGATGTGCAGTGCATGTGGCTTGTGGGAGCACCAGGACTAGACATGCTGGTCCAGCAGAGAGCTTGGGGGCATGGTCACAGCATGTGAAGAGCTAGCTAAAGCAGCAGGTTCAGGGAGTGGGACCATCCAAGGTGTGTGCATGTGCTGTCTTGAGTGTCATTTGGTTGGCTGCATGGTTAAGGAGCTCCAAAAATCATGCAAGTGCATGAAATTCCACCCCCATGATGAAGCCAATGCAGGATCCATGCTCATGTGAGTTCTGAAAGTAGCTGTAAGTGAAAGAAAGCTCTCCTGCTTGTGCTCTGCATTGGAGAGGCCAGTGGGAAGGTTTCAAAATGAAGTAGCTTAGTCAGGGCTTGGAGCTTGATAGATAAACCTCAGGTGGTGCATGTGGTGCTGAGGCAAAAGAAGCAGCTGGATATTTTATATATATATGGAAGCTTTGGAAAGATGCATGTGGCTATCCACGCTCTCACACAAGCATGAGTGTGCCTGCAAAGCTGCACTGGTGTGGAGCAGGGACTTGTGCTTGACCACAGCATGGTGCAGCTTTCTGCTTGCCCAAGTGTTTATGCATGTCCATGATGACAATAACTCAGAATCACCAGGATGGGCTACGTTTGGTTTAGGTCCTAGGAGTAAGTTTAGAGATCCTTGTACCACCTGTAAGGCTGTTTCTGGATTCCGTGTTTTGATAAGGTCTGAAGTAAACCCTATTTTGATGTGAATCTGACACTATAAAGATCCTTTCTATGACACCAAGAGTATGCTATTTCATATCCTTGGCATCTTCAGTATTGTTTTGAAGTGTCAGTGGCCAGCCAGGACAAAATCCACCCCTTAGTTATTAAGCAAGGAACTCATAATAGGAATGTCTTTCTAGCCCTGATCTCTGAACTGATGATGCTGCAACTCCAGTGTGTACAACTGGTGTAAAACTGGATTTGGTGCTACCAGTTAAGTTAACATCAGCCCAGCTCCAAGCCAGCTCTCCTCTCCATCAAACTATCCAGGCCAGCAAACAGCTCGTCCCCTGTCAGCTACTGCATGCTGAGTGTTCCCCCTCCACGGACTGCTGGGCTGGTCCAGGGTGGTCTGTGTGATGGATGGCTTTGCTTGACACCCTGAGCCAGAGGAGAACTTTCACTACGGTGAGAGCACTTCAGCCTCAGGGGTGCACTGGGGACAGGAACAGGGCAGTCTTGGGAGAGTCTGGTGGATTTATTTTCCCCAAACTTCAGCTGTCTAGAAGGTGGCTGCAGCTACAGGATATGAGTTCAAAGGTAAAGGGTGTGATTTGGGGTCTGTGTGAAGTGTCTGAGGCCAGAGTGGGAGCAGGCAGTTGGGCTTGCAAGACCTCACGTGAGATACAGGAGAGCCGGCAAACGAGCAACTTTCTTCACCTGGTCCTGGCACCAGCCGTTTCCTCCTCCCTTTCTTCCTGACGCAGGAATGCCACCTCAAATGCTCTGTACCAGCACTTAGACCTGGGCCCTTCTTGTCTTCCTTTTCTTCAGAGAGTGCGTATCAGGTTGGTCAGTGACAGGCAGAGAAGGGCTGGGCAGCTCCTGGCAAACCTCAGCTGTTTGATCCTGCAAAAGAGGGAGCTCTTGGGGGTAAGCAAACACAAAGGAAGTGCAGTGGTTTGGCTTGTGTTTTTTTGGACTTGGTTCCTGCTGTGACCAGGATCTAGGGGTATGACTTGGGAAACACTTTTGTGATGGGGCAAGTGCTAAGGACAAGCCCCACGACTTTTCTCCAGTTCTGCTAGTCAAATAAATTGAACCTGCCAGGAAGAACTGCAAGCTCCTGTAAAAAACCACCCATGCTTGGGTGGTGAAACCCATATTCGTTTTTTGGGTCAGTGGGTAGCTGTCTGGCTCACCCTTGTTAAGAATCAGAAAAGTTGACTGTCAGGTGTTTCCCAGAAATATATCAAACAGGTATAGAAGGTGATCTGGCAGATAAAATGATTTGTTATCCATTCTGAGTCTAAGATGTGCCTGGGCTTCTTGCAGACTGGGAGGAAACAGCTCACTTAATGCTTTGCTTATGTAAAAGTGTCTTTAACTTGCAGCAACAAAACTTCAAACAGAAGGTTGTGGCCTTGCTGAAGAGGTTTAAAGTGTCTGATGAGGTGAGTAATTTGTTCTGTAAACCTTCCTGTCCTGTGTGCTGCCCTCTGCTTGGTGCGCTTTTCTGTAGTTGTGAGGAACTCTCCTGCTTCCCCTTGTTCTCTTCATTTTGTTTGAGTCAGTGGATGTGACCTTTCCTTACACACTGGCCTTGCATGGAGGCTCAAGGGCCAACTTCTAAATGTCAGCAAATATTTTCTAGATCGAGTTCTATCAAAAGCAGATTTTGGCAGCCACATGTATACCCATTAGTTTTGCAGATTGCTTTCAAATTATCTTTGACCCTTTCAAAGGCAAACAGTCCATGGTGTATATTGCTTGTGAAGTTAAATCCCAGCCTGTTTGATCATCTTACTAGAACAGGCAGGCAAGACATGAAAAACTTGGGTAGGGAGCTCAGATCCACAAGAGTCAGCTGCTTGGTCAGAGCTGAAAAGGATGAAGTAGATCCAAAACCCAGGAAACCTGTGTAACATTAAGTACGTCATACAAAAACAGTTAACATCTCGTTTGGCTGCATGGCTGTGTGCTGATTCTGTGGCTTATGGGAAAGAGTGAGTAACTCCTCGTGCTTCATTACTCTTCCAAACAGTCCTGTTAGCTTTGCTGTTCTTCCCAAGTTAGCTTGGCAGAGTCAGCACCCACAGCTGAGGGCTCAGACAGCTGAGCTGCTGCTTTTCTGGAGCTGCCACTCAAAAAAGCAGGCTCTGGACTGGGCACAGCTCCTGCCTGCTCTGGGGTATATGTGAAGCAACTCGTGCAAGTTCAATGTGAGGTATCTGTTCCCTCTGCTTTCGTCCAGGTTTCAGGCGCCTCCTGTGGACATTTTTGGGTATCAAATCAGGAGGTGTCAGGGCAACTTTTTCGGTGAAACCCAAGACAGGTTACACTGCTTGGAATATTGGAATTTTGTACTGGTTCTAAGAAAACTGGGACTCCTTTGGGGCCTTTTTAAAGCTTTGTTTATAGAATAGGGTTGAATAATGGACATAACCAATGGTTAAATGGCTTGCTCATGGGTGCCTAGTCCAATATGTAACTCCTGCTTAACCAGACACTGACAGGCTTGACTCAAGGCAAGCGTTTCTCATATACTTAACGTTCCTGTTGGATACAGTATCCTGGCACCAGGAATAGAATCTTGCTCCCAGCACTGGCATACTGCAGTCCTGGGGGGAGCAGAGGTGTTATGGGATCAGTATGGCTCCTAGCAGAGTCAGTGATACCTGTTCTTTGTCCTTACAGGTTCTAGATTCAGAGCAGGACCCAGCAGAGCACGTTCCAGAGGTGGAGGAGGATTTGGACCTTCTGTATGACACGCTGGATGTAGAGAATCCCAGTGACAGTGGGCCAGAAATGGAGGATGATGACAGTGTCTTGAGCACTCCAAAGCCAAAGTTAAAGTAAGTGTGAGGCAGCTTACGCTGGGCCAGAGATAGACCTTGCACAGTGTCAGCACAGAGCAGATGCTGGTTTTATTCCCATCCTACCATGCTGGTTTTTTTCCCCCTCTTGATGTGATGTCGGAGCCCTAGTGTATGTTGTTAGAATGGGAATGACTGCTTGTGATGCAGGGGTAGTGTGTGTGTGGGATCTAACTTCCCCTCAGTCTCAGTTCTTCCTTGTTCCCTTTGCAGATGTTTTGCTGCCCTGCCACCTAAGCACAGGGGAAGGAATTGGTGGCAGGCAGGCAGAGAATTGAACTGTACACGTTTCAAAGAGGTTGTAGAAATAGGCAGGAAGTGTGTGCTAAGGCAGACTGTCTTTCTTGTAATACCCCGTGTGGAAAGGGAGTCTTTGCAGGGATTAAGGAAGAGCTGCAGGAAACAAATGAATTCCCCAGGGCCCAAGGGCACTGACTACAGCACACATAGGTTTATAGGTTTACAGGGCTCGTGTGGTCAGCGCTGGTCAATCCCAGCACTGGGGAGCTGAGCCGGGGATTGCTGGCTCAGCAGATGCAGAGCCCTGAGCTGACAGAGCTGTGTCACATCCCTGCCCAGTGAAGACTGAAAACATGGGACTGTTTGAGCTCCACTCATGCTTCTGACTCATGTGTGGTTGCACGCTCAGGCCCTCAGTGTGTGATGGCTCTGAGACAAAGAGTTATGGTACTGACCACAGCAGCTGGTCAGTACAGCGTCTGCTGAATCTGCTGATTATCAGGTGTTATAATATTCTCATTAATGTTGAATAACCTAGTTGGCTAAAAATAGATTTTGAGTCTGGAGTGACTTGTTCTCTGTCAGTGAGCCAGAAGATGTCAGGGATAGACTGGGGTGGCACTGGTGGCTTATAAAGGTGTTTGGAGCTTAACCCAATATATCACCAATTGGTAGGCCCTACCTTGAAGGGATTTGAAAGTAGATGTGTTATGGTAAGCAGCTGCTTTGAAACAAGCCAGATTGTTTTACTGTACACACTGAGAGTCCATATCCTGTTCCTTGGAGCTAAGGGGCCAACTGCTCTGGGATATGTGATTGCTGGAGTAATTCTGGAATAAGAACTTACTGTGTCTGGTCCTGGGGAGACACTCTGTAGTTTGCTGTGTCCAGTTCTTGTGTTCCCATCTCGAAGAGGATATGATAAATGCTGATGGCTTGTAGGCAGGTTTTTCCTGCAACAAAAAAGAAATCAGTTCCTTTTATTGTAATTGAGTCTTGTAGCCTGATGTGATGAGCTGCCTTTTCAGTGGAAGCACGATCTGATTGTGTGTGCTACCTTATCTTATTGAGCAAATGTGTAACTGGAGCCTAGGGCTGGCAGCCAAATCCAGATGCAAGCTGGAAATAAAATGCGTATTAGCACCAAGAATCACTCACCCAGGAGCAGAGTATCAGGGATGGGGGAAAACAGTAATTCTACTTGCTCTATGTCAGTCAAGAGGTAGATCCAGGGATCCCTGGACTTTCTGGTTTCCCTTACTTTCCTGGAGACCTTCCTCTCCTTTCCAAAGCAGCCTGTTTTCCTGGAACCATTGGGGAGCGGTAAGATCCTCTGGGAACAGTCTTGTTGCTTTGCTGTGAATGTGGTGGACTTGCCCTGGCAGTGTTTTTGATAATAAAAAACTGGTTTTGCTTTCCTTGTTCAGACCTTATTTTGAAGGACTGTCACACTCCAGCTCTCAGACAGAAATTGGTAGCATCCACAGCGTCAGGAGCCAGAGAGAGCCACCAAGTCCTGTAAGTCACATTTCAAGAGTTATCTGTTGTAGGTAACAGACCTGCACTGTCTCTATTTGCATGTGGAAATTAAAGCACTCTCTCTCAACTTTTCTTGAAGAATTAGATGCAGAGATACAAATTTTCTGCTAAGAAAACACATTTGGATTTTGGGGGGTTTGTTATTTTGGTTGGTTAGGTTGGGGGGTTTTGTTTTGTTTCCTTTTTTAATGCAAATACTGTATTAACTCAAGGGTACATCTTCAGGTTATGTATTGAGTACTTGCTGATGGAATGAATAGCTTCAGATTTCCATCTGCTTGACATGACTGCTAGGACGGGAGATGTTGCCTGGGAGATTCAGGGACTTCTTGGCACTCTCTGGAGGAAGCTTTACCGTGCTGTTGTTGGGATACTTTTCCTGGTGGCTGAGAGGAAATGCTGAGGGGCAGCTCAACCCCTTTTCCATCCCCTCATGGATGGGCATAAAGTGTCAGTCCCCTCTCAGGGCACTTCATTGCCTCTACTGTGTGTTGTGTGTCAGCTTTGCCACATCCCACACCAATGTGTTCAGTCCTGGTGTGACCAGGAAGCACTCCTGGCCATCCTGCAGAGCTCTGTGATGTTTAAGTGGAGAAGCATGACTTTTGAACAGCCTGATCCAGAGCGTGGCTGGAAACTGTGCTGGTGCTAAACCTCCTGAGGATCTCTCTTCTCTCAAGCAGGTAGAAGTGCCTGAAAAGACAAAGAGTCTTGGAAGCAAACATGCAGGCGACACTATTTCTGACATTGTCCCTTATGTAAGTTGAAAATGCACTTGTTGACGTTCCTCCTGTCACTTTGGGTGTCAGCTGTGAGCTGCATTCTGTGGCATGTGTCTGTCTGTCCATATGGCTGCACATGTAACAACTTCCATGGGTGACATCAGCTGCAGTGAAGATAATGCTGAGTTCTCCTCATGACCTTAGCTGGAAGTGCTTGTCTTTCAGCTTTTGCAGCTGAAGTGCTCTATGTGGCTTTCTGTTCAAACAGCCTGAAGAACACTGGCCCAAAGCTTGCTACTGAGCATCTGTAGCATCCTGAAAAGGATGCTCAGGGCTCTTCCATTTTATCAGACAGAAGTATTGCTTCAAGCTAAATTGGCAGAAATCAAGCAGATCCTGGGGCAAAAATCCCAAAGCTCAGGTCGTTCTGCTGTGAACACAGGGTGTGTAACATTTCTCCCATGTCTTTCTCTTTCAGCTGGTTCATTAGGGTAGGCTGAGTTAATCTGCATTGCATGAGTAGGCATGTCCCTGGCTTTGAGTGGGGAGAGTGCCTGTTCCAAATAGCATATTCTGAACACCTTTCCTACCTCCAGCTCCCTTGTGAGGCAGAGCTGGGAACTGGTAGCCCCAGATAGCCATTATTGGCTTCTCCTTTCTGGCAGTGTCTGGAAGAGGCAGACTCAGTGTGCCTCAGCCAGAACTAAGCTCACCAGGTGAGACAGAGGGGAGGGTTTGTTCCTGGTAACTCTGTTCCCTGTATTTTTGCAGGAGTCTAACCAGCAAGCCGAGGTCCAGGAGGCTGAACTCCCCACTCCAGATGTGTTTGTGGAGAAGCTCCCACCCAGCGGGAAGATCACTAAGACAGAGTCGCTCATCATCCCGTCCACCAGGTACAGGGGGCACAGTGTTATGCCTGCTGCAGGGCTGCTCAGGAAGTCATGGACAGCGTGCTAGGATTTGGTCAGGACGGCCTCTAGGCACTGGCTGCAAGGACACCTTCCTTACGTTTGGGCACTTAAGCAATGGGTCTTGATAAATGAACGCACACAACCCTGAAGGGCAGTGCTCCTCTGAGGCTGCTCCTGTCCTCTGTTGTACCTGCTCCATGACCAAGGAAGTTCTGTAAAACTCTGGAGCAGCTTTTTCAAATGTACTATTGCTAATTCTGTATCTCATGCAGATTTTCACCTGAAAGGTAGTTGTTGAGTCTAACCTATGTCCTGTTAAACCTTCCCAAATAGGATGTGAGTGTAGCCTTCAGCAATCCACCTTAGCGTTTCTCTGGTCATTTGCAAGTAAATAGATGACCTTTTGGAGGTATTTCTGTGCTGCTTTGGGCTGTGTGACTGCAATTTGCATGGCTGGATCTTATTATGCTGGTGTAGCAATAGCAGAGAGGTGGTGTGGGTGTTAGCATGGGCTGTGGAAGTCTTCCTGGGACTCCTGAGAATGTGCTGAACCCTGTGCTCTGCACTGTCAGAAGCAGAATCAGCAGGTCTCAAGCTAGCTCAGATCTACGTGCAGAATTCTCCAGTGCCTCCGCTAACATTATTGAGGTTGCCAGACTGGGTGATTTGGGGGCTGTGTCTCACTCAGATAAGAGCCAGCTGTGGAATGCAAGCACCTCTCCCTAGCAGGTCTGAAGGGAAGCAGACGGGACGCCGAGGGAGGAGCACATCCCTGAAGGAGAGGCAGCCAGTGAGGCCGCAGAACGAGAGAGCCAACAGCCTGGACAATGAGCGCTCCCCAGACACCCGGCACCACTTACAGGTGTGAAAAACATTGCTGCCTCTCCAGCCACTCGCTTTTTCCTCTTCTTCTGTCTCCTGTGGTCCCTTTCCTTCTGGTCCAAGTTCTGTCCCTGCTGGGAAGGGACTGGGCCCTGCAGCTTCAGGAAGGAGGGAATTTATGTCTTGGCTAAAACTGTGTCCTCCATCAAATCTGCTGGGGTTTGCCAGCTTGTGGCTTTGTCAGCCAGCCATAAACTGAAAACACTGGAACAGATTGTTAGAATGAGAAATGAATAGGGATGTGTTGAGGAATTACTCCTTTGAAATGAGGCAGATTGCTAGGGATTGCAAAAGGGGACAGCACATATGCCATGCTTTTGTTAGCTGTGGAACTCTTTTCCCTCCTTGAAGGAGATTGTTCCTGGCTTTTATGAATCCCAAATTCTTGCGCTACTGCTCGTTGGTGTAAAGTGATCTAAGTAAAAGTGCATGGCAGAAGGAGTAGGGGGCAACAAATCCAAGGTGGCTCATACTGAAAGAAGCTGCTGAGTGTCAGTCCTAGCAGCCCCATGTGCCTTTGCTGATGACCCCATCAGCCACCTCATCAATTGCAAGAGCTGATGTCTCCTACTGTTCTCTCCTCTGTGTCTTTATTTCCAGATCCCCAGGAAAACAGTGTATGATCAACTAAATCACATCCTGGTTGTCGATGAGCAGCTGCCAGACAACATTATTCTTGTCAATACATCTGACTGGCAAGGCCAGGTAAAGGCGGGAGACATTACCTGGAGCACAGCTCTCCTGCACTGTTCCTGCTCAGGAATGGACAGGCCTTGAGCTCTGCCACTGCCCAAGTAGGATCTGCTGCTTGGCTGGAAGAGCGGTGGTGGTGCGTGGGGGCTGGCAGCATACTGAGTGTTCAGTGGCCACAGGCTGGATTGCCTTTGACCAGGAGATGCTGGGCATCTTGTAAAGCTTTGCCACCTGAGTCTGTCCACAGAAGTGTTTTCTCTTCTAAGCAATGCTCTTCCTTCTGGTCAGCAGCACAGTGAGAATGGCTTGACCCTTGCTTGCACTCAAAAGCCTCCTGAGCTGTGGTAGACTGGGACAAAGGAAGCAGGGAGGTCTGACCTGTGGTTTAGGCAGAGATTTCTGGGCACAGGTGGTGAACACAGGAGAAAATACTTTGGGTCAGCTCTATAGCTGTGTACATGCACTTCTGATTCCTGACTGCAGGAATCACCCCATCCTTCCTGAGCGATAGTTGTATTAAGAAGAACCCTGAGCAATATTTTCATTTGCTGGCAACATGGAGTGATTTGTTACGAGTTTGGAATAAATTTTGCTCCTTTTGGAACCTTATTCTGAGAAAGCAATAAAATATGTATGGAAGAAGACCAATGAACATGTGCTGGGTGACTGTTGCCTGGAGAACTTGTGCCAGGCTTGTGGAGTTACATTGTCATTTGGCTTTGTGCTTGTGGAAGAACTAGGGTCTCTGTGTGAGAGAGTGAAAATACCAGCTGAGCTACTGGTTCCAGTTTCTCTGCACTTGGAAGACAAATTCCTTCTAGAGGTGGACAGAATGCTGTAGGTCATCTTCCTGTAGTTCTGGCAGCTTGTGCCTGCAGTGTCAGAGGACACGAAGGAGATGGGCTGGGGTGTATAGATTAGTAGTGCAGAATTTGAAAGTGTGAGGTAATCGCTGAGTGCCATGATTGTCCATGAGTACCCAAGTTGTGTGTTGTTCCCCATTAACTGCATGGAGAGAAAACAGTCCCTCATGAGGAACATGTGTGTTGGTAGCATCCTTCCCTTTAAGTGTTTGAGGGTGGGCAGAACATTGCATTTGTTTAAGTCCTTTTGAAATCAGAGAGGTGCAACTGCGGTTCCAGAAGCAGGCAGGTAGACAATGTCTGCTCTTTCCCAGTGCTGTCTCCTGGGTGAATGGCCTTGTCCTGCTGCCCTGCCCTCTGTGGCTGTAAAAACTGTGCTGTTCTGGAGTTGTTGTTGCCATGTTTGGGATATGGTGTTATGTCTGTCTAGAAGACGTTGCTATTTTTGTAGAGGAAGAGCTTTCCTCTGGCTGCTGTGCCAGGAGGAGGCAGTTGTGAAGTAGCCATATCACTTACAAATCAGACATGGGGAGAGCACCCAGCTTTGGGTATGAGAGTACCTAGGAGATTGGGGGAGGCACATTTTCTTTTTGTGACAAACTGTTCCAAAAAAAGGACTAAAATGTTCTGTTCTCTCCTCAGTACCTTTCAGATGTCTTGCAAAAGCACACCTTGCCAGTGGTCTGCACGTGTTCCTCTGCTGATATTCAGGCAGCTTTCAGCACAATTGTCTCCAGGATACAGAGATAGTAAGTTGTCACCCTGCTCTTGTTGTTTGTCTCAGCTCTAGAAGCCTCTCAGCTCCTGTGCTCCAGGGCTCAGGGAGTTGATTTCTCAACTACTGGATGAAACTTCTCCTTGACAGTACTTCTCCCAGTCTGTTCTCCTGAAGTCAGAATTGTGTGGCTCTTCAGCACACACCGACCCTGCAGAGTTGCTGCTGTTCTGCCACGTGTGGGGATGCAGGTCACCAACACCTGTGATTATAAAAGATTGTGCTTTGGAGGCTGCCTCTTAGGTCTGATGCCTGCACCAGTAAAGCAATGCAAAACAAATAAGTGGTTTTCAAATAGTTCTTTCTTTCCCCTCCAAGTAATTCCCAGATTAATTCCTCAATTCCCCAAGGCACTCCCTAGTTACCTGTGAGGGCTGTGGGTACTTGAGTGTGTTCTCTGACCCAGCAGTTAGCAGATACATCCTAACCTAGATACTTGATTCCTTTACATTATCAAAATGTGCAAAAGAATGAGCAGGGAGACCAATTAAGAAATTACTGAAGAACATTGTATTTTATTAATAATGTTTTAAGCTGCTGAGAATCACTGTGATATTGCCTTGTGTATTGAACAAACGCTCTTCTGATATAATTGTTATTAAACAGGGGGGTTTTTTTGCTACTTGTTCTGAAATATGTGGTTGAAAGCACAGTTACAAATATGTTTCCTCTTTTTCTGTCTAGCTGTAACTGCAATTCGCAGCCTCCAAACCCAGTTAAAATTGCCGTGGCAGGAGCCCAGAATTACCTCAGTGCTGTGTTGAGGCTCTTTGTAGAGCAGCTGTCTCACAAAACCCCCGACTGGCTCGGCTACATGAGATTTCTGATCATCCCTCTAGGTAAAGAAGGAACAGTGTTTCTTCATAGGGAGGTGAATGGGTTAAATCTGCTGTGTTCCCTCAGGAGAAGCCATTCTGGAAGCTCTGGCTACAGATGTATGGCTGTTAAATGAGGCAAATTGTTGTATTATTGTGTAGTGCTGGTGTTGCTGCGTGAGTGAATTTAATCTGGAAGTTCCTGATGCCGAAGTCTGCTTGTAAACCTTTTGTTTGAAGCAAGGGGTTAAGTATTTCCTCCCCATGCAGGGAAACTTATGCACAGGATATTGTTCTAGAAGCCCTTTCCCTGGCTGAAAGGTTAAATTCAGTGGGCACCATGTTTCCCAAAGCAATAACTGCTCTGGCCTCCATGGGCCTGACTCAGAAGATGTTAATGGAGGAGGGGTTGAAAATTTTTTAAAGGCTCTGAAACTGCTGAGAATTTAAATTATTCAAATTACATGCATCTTTTGACCTTTCCTTTACATGCTGTTCTCCACAGGTTTTCCCTCCAGTTTTCCAGCATCTTGCCTCTTACTTTATTCCAACAGCTCAGCAAGCCTGCCTGGCTGGAAAGTTACCCAGCTTGAATTGCTTGTGGTGAGGGAAGTAGAGGGGACTGATAACATTAAGGGTCTTGTTGCAGTCAGAAACATGAGGATTGTTGTAGTGGCAAGGCCTGGGAAGCTGGGCAGTCGCTGATGGTGTGGGCAGGGACACCTGGACAGTCCTGGTGTGGTCCAGGGCTTGGCTTGTGTGAACAGAGCATTTGGGTGATGTAAGCACCAGAAAAGCACTTTTTGCCAGTATTTTCCAATTTTGCCAGTATTTTCCAGTTTTCTAGGTTTGGGAGCAGCTGATGGCAGTTCCTGTAGGAATCAGAAGCTGCTGCCCAGCACCCTGAGCAGTAGTGGGGTTAGGCTATCAATTCAGTGGTGGCACTTGCAAAAGTCAAATTAAAAAGGCAGAGGAAAAGAGCGAGGTCTATCTGTAAGAAAGGCATTGAGTTACCTAAGTGGTTGGCAGGAAGAGAAGGGAGAATCCTTTAGGGAGTAAAAACAAACAAAATTTCTGCAAGGTTAAATGTGCTTTGAATGAGAGTCTGTGTGAGTGAGGCTTTGGTACTGTGACTCTTTCCTGGCCTCAGAGGAAGAGTTTTCTGTCCTGCAGTTTTTAATGATCTGAAAATACTCTCTTTGAAAGTGAAACGCAAGATTCAGCTAGTGTGGGTTTGGGTTGGTTTTTTTTAATCTTAAAACTTCCTTTTGTAATGAAAAGAAAAAATTAACAAAGCACTTTGGTAATGAAGTGCTTCAGAACTGTGAATTCTTTTAAAATCTACTTTAAATATAGAAACTTCTCTAACAGGGCCTTTTCCATAGAAGTCTGCAGTATTTCCTGATTGGATCAAGTGCTTATTTCTGGCCAGCTCTCTGGCAGTTCATTAAAGTGATTGAGGAGCAACCTCTCATTTCTGACAATTGAAAAAGCACCAAAGACAGAATGGTGGCCATGCCATAAATGTCTTAAAGGCAAAGCCTCTCTGCTGCTAGGAATACCTTTAAACTAGGGATGGTGGAGTTTTTTCCAATACAGTTCTATCTTTTGGGTCTACAGTGACAAACTATGATGACAGAAGAGTCAACCTGCTGAGACAGAAGAGTTTCTTAACAATCAGAAATGCTCAGTGTCTGTAAGCTTCACATACTGGGAGATTCAGTCCTGCTTCATGCTACTGATTCCATGGGTGAAAGACTCTTGATGTCCAAAACACTGTATAAGCAACTGAAAAGGGGCAAATAAAATAAAAGCTTGAGGGTTATTTTGGATATTCGGAGTCTTTCAACATTTTATATAGCTCCCACGGGTAGAACTTCTTAGGAGACTTCCTGTTTGTTACTTGTTTCCAAGAGCATCTACCATGTGCAGTGTGTCTTCCCAGCACGTGGGAAGGCGTCTCCAGTACGTGGTGCAGAGCTGTGCTGTGTGCACTCTTTAAAGCTCCACTGCAGAGGAAATTATGGGTGTGAGGGTAGCCATGATCAGGAGCAGCTAGGGAAGAACTTGGGCCCCAGGCTCTAATGATGCTGAAGGGAGCTCAGAGGGACCTCCTGCTTGAACTTTTCCTTGAAGCCTGGAAATTAGTTTGGAGGACTGAGACAGTGGTTTGGTTGGCTTTTTTTTTTCCCACCGTGAGCTTTCCTGGACCATGGTGAGTATAGTGAAGCAACTGGGGTCATCTTAAATGAATTTGTCAGGTTTCCAGTAACCAGCTGGTAACTCAACTGTTGCAGCCTGTGGAAGTGTGAGAATTTGGTATAGAGGAAGGATGAAAATAATGTGATTAAGAGGAACTCTGAGGCTACTTCATGGCTGATTGTAAATGTACAGAACTCATGCTGGGCATGACTGCCATGTGGTGCCTGGGAAGTGTGATCCTGGCACACCTTTTCTCCTGTGTTGCAAGACTTGAGAGGTATTTCCAACAGGGGGTTGTCTGGTTTGGGGACACAGGTGGGCTAAAATCAAGGTGGCAAATTTTTGCCAACTCCCAGGGCAGAGTTTGTCACTTGAAAGCCTTCCCTGTCTGCTCAGTGTAAGTATGAAGTCAAGTCTCCACCCAGAGCTGCAAGCTGGAACCTGGACACACAAAGCTTCTGGAAGGAGGTCTTTCCATGCTTAGAGAGCAAGCAGGGACCTGATGCATTTGCCAACATTTACTGGGGACTGCAATCCTTGGACTCTGTTTTGTCTCTTAAATTGCAGCATATTTATTGAGTTTATAGCCCTTCTCCATGGATTAAACAAGCCTACCAGGGTGGTTTTTCCTGTCTGGGGGCAATTGCCTCTTCTCAGCATTGCAAAAGAGCTGTGAGGTGCAAATGGCATTTGGAGGAAGGGGTCTGGCTCCTCTTGGCAGAGGTGACCAGGCTGTGGTGCAGCCTTGTGGGCAGCAGGGGCTGTTTGGAAAGGCTGCTTGCAAAACTGAGAGGCTGACATGGAGAGCTGTAGGGCCTCTGTGCCTTCCAGTCATTTATTTCCTCAGCAATTTCCCAGTCCTGTTTTCTTTGGCCTTTCAAAATTTAATTTGTTAGGGGTAAAGTGTCAGTTGAAAGATGTCAGTGTGTTGAAGTACTCTGTGCTGGGAAGTCTATTTGCATGCTCTTGTAGAGATAAGCTGGACTAAATGACTTGGTTATAATTGAAGAAGTTTATTTCTGGGGTGTCCAGTGCAGTTGTGCCTTCGGAGTTCCATTCCTTACAGATCAAAACCACACTTGTGTTCAGTGCTGGGAAGCACAGCTGTCATGTTTTCCTTTCTTTCTTAGGCTCTCATCCAGTGGCCAAGTACCTGGGGTCTGTAGATTATAGATACAACAACTTCTTCCAAGATCTAGCCTGGAGAGATCTGTTCAACAAACTTGAAGCACAGACCACTGGTAAGACTGTGTGTCTGTCTGGCCTGTGTGGGATGAAAAGCTTGAATGAGTAATTTTAGCAAAGGTCAAGTAAATACAAGAGGAAGCAGACAAGCGGTTTTGTTCCTCTTTTCTCCTCACTCCACCACATTCGCATTTCAGATGCTGACCTTTCTAAGTCCTGCACATGGTTTGCAAACAGTTGTTGGCTCCCAGAGGCACTAACTAGCTGCCTCTGAGTCATGCTGGTCCTACCTAGCTCTCAGCTCTGTTCTTTGACGTGGAGGTCTGGCTACCAAGTTCAGTACATTGCTTTGCTTCAGTGTGCAGCCTAAAACACTTGGAAAACGGGAAGCTGTGGGAAGTTTGACTCCTGTTAGTTGTGTGTTAGAAAGATCCTGCCAGCAGACTTTTAGAACATTCTTGCTAATGAAGAATTTTGTTCTTCACTGTTGTGGTAACAAATGGGAGCTGCCCTAGGTCAAATCAAGTTCCTGTTCTGATCTGAGTCTATTCTAGGCCAGGTTAAAGCCTTATATTAAAGTAGCAATTTGCTTAAAATATTAATGCTTACAGTTTTATCGTTCTTTTCTTCAAGAACGGAGAGAAAATTGGATCTGACATTTAGGGGCTACAGGAAGGCTTGAGATTTGCCCTGGGCAGCATAGCCCAGAAAGAAATTTCATTAGAAGGAAAAAGCTTTGGAGTTTGTGGAGCACCATGAGTGTGGGGAGGTTGCAGTGTGGTTATCCCTGTTGGAATCGCAGAGTCCTTGAGACTTCAGGATGCTCCTGGAAGTCCTCTAGCCATGAGAGGAGGAGAGAGACCTCTTCACAGGGAATTGTTCAGAGCTTTCTCCAGCAGATGGGAACATGGCTGGACAAGGCCCTGGGCAGCCTGTTTTGAAGGTGAAGTTAAGCCCTGTTTGGAGCAGGAGGCTGGGCTAGAAATCCTAGCGTGCCACCCAACCTATGCTTTCCCTTAATCCTAAACTCTGGGAAGAACAGGTGTATGGAACTGGTTTCTTTTAATTCCATGCTGCACTTGCCGATGCAGACAAATGTTAATACGGACTTAATTTTTGTGTCTGAGTTAGGAATACTTCATTAGCTATAGAAATCCAGCCCAAGAGCCTTAATTGTTCCTTATATGCTGTATTTACCTGTACACTATGAGGAAGAGGCCATCTCATTTTTGGGCAGTCCAGACCTGTTATATTCTGCATTTTCATCTGTGTGATGGGAACTACACAGAAAACCCCTGATGGCACAAGAAGAGCTGGCAAAGTGTCAGCTCTTACCAGTTCACTGTTCAAATACAAAGAGTCTGGGTTAAAATGCCCATTATAAGGTATGGAAGTGCCTGGTGAAGGTCACTTGACATTCCTGTGATCTCAGGTTGAAACCAAAGAAATACGGAAGGCATTTAGGAAATCAGGTAACTTAGTGCTGGTGTGAGCAGAGCAGCTCACCTGGGAGAGGTGGCCAGGCACATACCTGCAGTCAAGGTGTGAAAAAGTCTAAAGCTGGCTCTGGGCAGGTGGACATTTTCAAAGAAAAGTTTTTAACAAATGGGAAATAGCCAAGGCACTTTGCTCAGAAATGCTGTGTACAGATGTCTGCACCTAGTGAGCCTTCCTGATCCAGCTTCACTGTGCTCTGGGGTAGGCAGAGCTTCCCATGGAAGATGCAGTTCAAATGCAGCTGGCTGGATACCATCAGCAAATGGAGGATAGTGCTGGCAATGGTCTAAGAAGTCACTTAAATGCTCTCTTCTCTTTGTTCTCCTGCAGTTTCGGAAGCGCCCGACGTTGTGTCCCGGATAACGCAGTACATAGCAGGGGCAAACTGTGCACACCAACTGCCCATTGCTGAAGCCATGCTGACCTACAAACAGAAAAGGTATGCCACCCACATCCTCCTGGCTCCCACGATGAGCAGCTGGTTGAAAGCAAAGTGCTTTTCTCATGTCGTGCCAGCAGTCTGAAAACCACCTGGCAAAGCCCTTGGGAGCCTCACGGTAGCCTGCACCCAGTGATGTGTCCCACTTAGTGAATCTACAGCAGTAGGGTGGCTTTAAGTGCATTGATCTTGTTTTTTCTGAAGATGAGAAGTTTGAGGAAGCGGATGAGGGATGGACAGATTCTATCTACTTAGGTTCCAGAGACCTCTTACCCCAGAGACCTGAGGTGTGTAAGACAAGACCTCAGCATTCTCCTGCAAAGTATCTTCCATGAGGCCTGACTTTTTTACATTGGTGTTTAGGGAACTAAACCCCTTTCTTTTTGGATATACATAACAGAGCTGCTTGCAGGAGAGGCAAAATCCTTGTTGATTGGCAGTTGCAAGCTACCAGGACTCCTGCTGAGGGGGGCTGACATTCGCCAGGTTTTATTTCAACTTTTTATTAAGGGATAAGCAGCCTGTAGGAGGGAGGATTGGGGTCTGAAAACAAGACTCAGGAGTATGTAGAGCCCCTGTGGCCATGGTCCAGGAAGAAGAGTAGCTGTCTCTGAAGGGTAGAGAAGCACTGTTATCAAGGGACAGGGAGAATAATAGATTCCAACTCACATCCAAATAATTTCAGCTTGTGTGAGTTTTCTCAGTTGGGGACTCACAATTCTCTGTGAGGCATGGATGGTATTAAATGTTAATTACTTCTATTTTATTTTTCATTTTTTCTCCATTAACATCCCTCATTGGTGTCTCCTTTGCCTAAGAATTGGGAGGGATTAGAAGTGTGGGTAATTTCTTTCCCCTCTTTTTGGAAATTCTCGTTGTATTTTACTTTTCCATTCCTGTGTCTGCTTTTACATTGCAGAAATGATTCAGCCCATTCTACATGTTTTTCCAGTATTTCCAGACTGACTAGTCCAGTCTCTGCTTGTATTTGTGAACTTCTGTTAACATGATAGTAAGGATGAAGTTTAAAGAGATACAGGGTACTTGAAGCTCTTGCCTTCAGTTTTCCATTTTGTTTTTGGTATGAAGACTTACCTTAGTTACCAGCAGGGAGATCAGACACCCCTAGAGCAGTGTGAGCCCCTTCTGTGCCTGCCTTGTTCTTTCTCTGCACCCTTCAAGTGCTGGGTTCTGCACTGGTTTGCACTGCTTCCTCCATTCAATTACAGGCTCATTTTTGTCATTAACACACATTTAATCATTTTGAGTTTCTGATGTGTCCAGAAAGGTCAGTTCAGTACTCTGTTGAAAAGCATCTGAAATCTATTTGAGCAACCCATGCCCTGAGCCCTCCCAGCAGTGTGTGTGACCGCTTTACCAAGCTGGTCTGATCTGTTTGCATTTTACACCCTTTGGACTCTGGTGCCATGCCTGAAGCTGTTGACAGTTTTAAGTCAGGCTCAAACCCTGCAGGAAGTTATTGGGAAAAGAGATTGCTGAGACTCATAGACTCTGGTATAGCCTGCAATCTCTCAGTATCTCTGTGTGTCTGTCTTAAAATAACTTCTGCTTTCAGGTCAGTACCCCATGAGCAAAGGAGAGTGAGTCAGAGGAACAGGCTTCCCAGTGGAGCATGGGCAGTTGTCTCCTGTGTGCCTTCCTTTAGAAATGGGGGTCTCTGTCATTGGCAGCAGCCTAGGGAGGGTATTGTAAACAGCAACACAGAAATTGTGTGTCTCCATTAGCAGTATCTAAACGAATGCATCAATTTGTTGTAAGTATAATAACACATTTATCTTTTTCTTTGGTTGCTTCCTGAAAAGGAAAAAGAGCTTTCATTTTGATTTTACCATAAGGTATCAGTTCCTTTTAGGTTCCCTCTCCCACCTCCTATCTCTTTTCCTGGTGAATTGGTCTTTTGTGCCTTGTTTAACAGTTCCTGCGGGTCTGGGATGCACAGTTTGTGCTTTAGGTTAAATTCTGCTTGCTGCTTTGAAACTATGGCATCTGCTGGCAGAATGCATAGTTGAAAGTGACTGCTGTGCCTTTGGACCACACCTTTGGGTTCCCAGGATGCAGATTGAATGGGAATGAAGGAGTTGTGAAGAGAGTAGCTTTGAGCAGTAAAACATGGAGAAGGTAGGGTTTTTTCTTGCCTTTTCCCTAGCCATCAGAGGATATAGTGTAGTTTCAAAAGGATCAGGACTGAGAAAAGGCTTTTCAGTTCCCATCTGTTGGAACTGGAGTGCTGTAGGTAGCACTCAGTGGCTCAGAGTGGGGTTTAGCTGTGCAGTGTCTGACTGCAGACCAGCAAATCTGCTCCCTATCATCAAAACATTGAGGATTAGTCTCTTACTGGCAGGTTATCCCAAATGTATAGCACTTCTCTGAGCTTAAGAGAAGACAGATATATGCTAGAAGTGGAGTTGTGCTCTCTGAGCTGCCTCCAAGACCCCCTTGCTCTGCAGGGTCTCCTGCTTTGAATCATAGGATTATTGGGCATGGTTTATTTAGTACTGAGCCCACAAAGTTACTGCAATTCTCTCTCCCTTGAGGCCAGAGGTGAATGGCTTCTCGAAGGCAGTGGTCCGGGTAGAAACAGCAGTGCTTACCTACAAATTCATTGCAAGAGAAATCTCCCAGTATCCTAGCAATTGCTCTGTTAAACAAGCCCTAGTGGTCCAAGGAAAGCCAAGCCAGTCTTTAGGATGTAGCTGTATGTGGTGAGCTGCTTTACGACTTTCTTGCCAGCTGTCCCTATTCTGACTTACCCCGCTCTCCTCCCGTGCCCTTGTTCTGTTTGTCATGGCAAAGGTTGGCGCATGTACTGCCTGTGACGGACTGCAATGGTGCCAAAGCTGTGTCCTGGTCTTCTGGAGCATCTGCTGACCTTACCTGACATCAGGGGGGCTGGCAATGAGGAAGGGGTTCAAGAAGGAAGTGAAGTGCCATTGCAGCTCCTCTGAGTTACACTGGGTGACTGACTGACTATCTGTGAGCTCTGGGAGTAGCCCTGGTTTACTGGATTGTTCAGGAGCAGTGCAATCCAGGCCACATCTGGGGATTGAGACCATGGTGACAGAGCTGGGCCTCTCACCAGGAGGGGCATGTCATTGATATGTCTCTGCACTGTTTTTTTTGAAAGAAACCCTGTGGTATTTGAGATCTGAGATTCAGCAGACACTCATTCCCAGTGCAGCTGGATTGCTGGCCAGTTCTGTGAACCTGGGCGGGTGTCACCCACTGTAATTCAGTGCCCAGCACAGCTCATGCCATGTGGCTTCTGGATAGCCCTTGCATGAACCTGGGGAGCAGGTTGACTGTTGGAAGCACTGTTCACTTGTCAGGGCGAGGGCTGGGTCACTGCCTGCCTGGTTATGTGTTTGCCAAAAACTCTTCACTCTGTGTCGTGGAGCACTTCCCAGCTCTTGCTCCCAGTTCCCTTGGGTTGGAGGGTTCCTGGGCAGTAGGAAGCAGGGGTAACACTGCTTTTTGCCTGCTGTGTATCTCAGAGACCCTGCAGGGCAGGGGCTAAGCAGAGTCCAAGTCGTTGCTCTGAGTGCTGCTTCTCAAACACACCCTGCAGCAGTGGCTGGATGTGAACACGGCTGGGGGAGATGGGCCTGGTCCCTCGTCTGGCTCAACAGGGGACACTTTATCTGGCTGGTTACTGCAGGAACCTCCTTGGGCAGCTGCTGGAAACGTAACAGGAGTTCACTGTGCCCCTGGCCTGACTGAGTAGTGCAGCAGCGGAGAGTCAGGGCTCAAGAAATGATGGATGTCCTGTTGACTATGTCCAGCCCGTCATAGGAATGTGAAGAGTGCTGGATGGGAGGTTTTTGGGAAGGCTGAGAGGAGACTCATCTGATGTGTTGTGGGGACCTGGAGTTGCTTTGTCCCTTTTTTGGTTTGACCCTGCTGAAACCAGGACAGTGTTAGCCAGCAGAGAGCTGTAGTTGCCCAGGGGGAAGGACAGATTTCATACCAAAGACAAACCTTGGAGATTTGGTGGTGGTGCCTGGCCTGAAATGGCTCAGAGGCCTGCTAGTCCTTCAGTGACTGAAGTCCTCTCTTTCCTGTTGCCCCATTTCAGGACTTGCTGGGAATAAAGGCAGTGCCTTTGATAGGAAATCACAGGTGTTTGGCTTCATTTGAACCTGTTTTAAGTTGCTTAAATTTTAGACGAAATCTTATTAAAACTCTTAAGTGGCATAACTGCTCTAAGTGATTATGCAGTCTGTCTTACTGTAATATCCAAGTGCTTTGCAGCCTAGTTTGTACATTGAAAGAGATTATTCCCTCCCTTTGTCAGGTGGGTGACTCCTGGTGATAAGGCCTCTTCTCCTTTCTAGGAGTCCTAAAAGTATAGGGAGGAAACCTGCAAGTCCTGTTCTGGACAGGTTACCTTTTAGGGACTGATTGCAGGTGGATGGATTTTGCCCAAGCAAAAATAGTAATCAGACAACTTCAAATTCCAGATAAAGATTTTCTTTCTAGCATCTCTGGTTTTTGTTGGGTTTTTTTTTCCCTCAGAATTAAGGAGATGGCATATCAATAACTGCTAAAAATCACCAACCAGGGCCAGGTCTGGCTTTAAATTACAACCGCTGTTACGAAGGTGAAAGGATTCTGAATTAATGTCTTGGCATCTTGGTATCCTGAAGAACAAGAATTGGGAAAGAGCATGAAGGAAGAAGTGGAGAACAAGCGTGGTCATCTCATCTTTTCTTTCATCCACATGAAGAGCAGCTGTTTTGATCACCTGCATTTCCAGAGGCACATGTGCAAGACCAGAGTTCCCAAGACAGGACATGTGACAGGCCTGGGCTAGCTGAGCTGGAATCCAGCTGGATTGCTCCAGGAACAGCCTGTGCATCATTGTGAGCTGTGATAAATGGTGACTGAAGTAAACGATTTATTTCAGAATTGCCCCTGAGCTCTCTGCAGTGGGAGTCAGAGCTCCCAGGGGGAACAGGAATGAGTTTTCTGCTGGAATTGGGCATGGTTTGTTTTCTCAGAGCTCGGAGAGATGACTGGGTGACTGTTGTGCTTCCCTCGCTTGGTTGGTGGGACTCACTTTCTGCCTGCTTCCAAGCCCATGGAGCTAAAGGAATTGAGAAGAGAGCTGAGCCTCTGTTCTGCGCATCTCCCAACAGCTCTGTGGTTTTCTCGTTTCTCTTTGCAAAACTGGAGCTGGAAATGTCTTGTTCGTAGGAGATGTGTTTGCTGTGGACTTGCAGCTGTGCCTGCAAAGATGTGACTGACCTTTCTGCCTTCCAGCATGGAATCAGGGACTTGGTCACTTTGTCCTGTGCTCTGGGGGAAGAATGAAGGTGCCATGTCTGAGGTGGTGAGGTAGGAAGGGAGCAAAGCCCCTGGCTTTGCCTTAAGGATGGATAAGCAGAACTGAGCCAAAGCAAGAGGCTCTTTCCAAAATCACATTCTGCTCTGGACCACGGGGGAGCTCTGGCTGAGTCACATTCTCTGCAGTTTTATGTCATTCTTTCCATGGGCCTTAGAGGAAAGTGTCCAACCTATGCCGATCACACAGTGGTTAACAACCTTTGTGCATTTGGTGCATTTCTGGTCTGTGCTGGAAACAACACAAATACCTGCTTTCCTGCAGTATTCATGCTACCCCCAGCTAAATTCTGGATGAAGGCAATGCTGGATGGTTTTTCTCTGAGCCCTGAGGGATGCACAGAAAGAGAAATATGGAGAAGTCTTAGTGTTTGCTTCCTACCTGTTTCCTGTGCTCAGTCACTGAGAAATGTTTGTCTTGCCCCTGCAGTTACTTCCTGCTGCTGAACTGTAGTTTCTCCAAACGTGGATGTGCTCCTGTGATCCGTTCCTCATGCTGTGGGTCCATCCTTAGTCTCTGTTGCTGTTAAAGGGAACAGTGACTCTGCAGGCCCTTTTGACCTGCCTTGTCCTCACTCAGGTTTTCCTCTTCTTGTCTTTGCTGAGTTTCCCCGTATTCATCCTGGGTTTGACTGCGGCCTTTATCTCTGGCCCTTCTGCACCCTCTGGTTTCTGAATGCTGGGCAGGGCCCAGAGCAAGAGGGGCTTTGCACATGTGTGTGGTGTTGTGTTCAGCTGTTCCGGGGACACGGAGTGCCTTTTGTTCAGCTTGGTTTAGCTGTTGGTGTGTGCCTGACCTCCCCGGTGTGCCTGTGGAAGGGCCTGCGAGCTCCCAGTGGCAGGGAAGGTGTCTGTGTGTGTGTGTGTGAGAGAGAGTGTGTGAGAGCATGTCCTTGCTGGTGCTTCACAAATAACCACGTGTCACGGCTTGTAACCCCGTGGCAGGGTCACAGCTTTAGCAAGGTGTGGCACATGGCTCCAAAGGTGGGACGCCTGGAGGCCGCGCGCGCAGAGCGCCTCGGGTTCTAGTAAGTAACACCCAGTTCTCTGTGTTGTGGTGGCACAGATCCGTTTCCTTGCAGTAGGAGGCCGTGTGTCTGTGATGACTGCCATGCCATTCAAGCATGTTTCTCTGTCAAGCGTGAGGGAGGGAGGAAGAGACTTTGCCCCCCAGAGATGGGCCGTAGGCTGCGTGCTCCTCCCCGCCCGTGCAGGCTCTTAGTGCTGGCAGAGGGGGCCGTGAGAGGAGCGTTGGACTGGCGCTTGCATCCTGTCCGTCCCTGCTGCATGCTGGAATGCAACGTATGGAGTGAGTATGGTGCCCGCTGTGGAAGCAGGCTGCTAACAAATCTCTTCTCTTTGCCTTTAGCCCTGATGAAGAATCTTCGCAGAAGTTCATTCCCTTTGTTGGGGTGAGTGTTACTGTGGTTATGCTGTTTCGAGCAAGCTAGAATATGTCCACAGGTGTTAACCCAGACTTACCTGGTTTCTGAAGTAGAGCAGAAGCCATTGGGTGCTCTGAGGCAGGATGTCAGCATGAGAATCTGATGGTTGGATGCAGCTTTCTGGTATGTAATCAAACCACTGAGATACACCCTGTAGTTTGTTGAGGTATTTTACTTCTCAGACAGGAATGTGATATGTCCCTGGAGACCTGCTTGCAGGAATGCTGTGCCCACCATTGCCCTGGTTGATTGTTTTGGCCAGGTTTACTCTTCCAGTGTCAGTCCTCTGCATGCTTGTCATGAATGATCTCCCATCCTCTTAGTATCCCATCTGTTCCTGGGAAGTGGGGAGTACATCCTGGCATGGAGATGATTTATACCACTGTGAAGGTTGAGTCTTGGTTAGAGCTATTTAGTGCATTTTTATTATCTGAGCATGTGTTTGGGATAGTAGTCCCTAGTTTGTTCTCCTGTCCTTATCTTTAAGTGTTCCCCTCTGAGGTGGCCAAGTGTAGAGTATCTAGACAGGGCCGTGTTTGTTCTTCTGTCATCTTAGGCACTGTGTTCTTTGCCTTTTCTAGCTTCTCTCCCCTTACTTGATCATGGTCTTCAATTCATTAAGTTTTAGGTATAAAGTCGTTGACCTGCAGCCAGAAGAAATCCCCTGACTACTTTTCAGCTATTGGATGTCCTCTTCCTGGTTTCTGCTGCTGCCTTGCAGCTTCCCTGTCTTGCATGCTGGCCTTGCTGTGCCTGCTCTGCATTCAGCTGACGCGTGTGTCCCGTTTGTGTCCCGGGGTGCGTCACAGCTAATCTGAAATCCCAAGGCATTTAAAGAGCTTAGTCTCCCTTGCCCTCAGGCTGACCCTGCTTTCACTCTGGTGTCTCCTCATGGTGAGAGGCTCTCTCTGCAGTATTCCTGAGATGACAATCTGCTTTTGTTTGTTGAAGGAAAGATGTCTCCTGCAAAAGCGGAGAGACACATCTACCCAATTTGTTCCCTGCTGGTGAGCTTTGCTGGGAACTTGTCTATCCTATGAACTGCAATTTCTAGGGATGAACTGTCCTAATAAAACAGCTGTTTTCACCTTTCCCAAGAACATGAAAAGCCCAGAGGTCTTGAAACATCCCAGACTGTTGGTTTCTGCAAAGCTTTTCTCTGGGACCGATTTAGTCCCATGCTGTGTGCAAGCAAAAGGGCCTCAGAGTGGTTATCCAGTTGCTCTAAAATGATTCTTGTCCTGACATTAGCACTGCTTTTCCAGTCTGGATTTGATTGTCCAGAAATGTTGGAAAAATGAACAGCTTTGTTATGTACATATCACTGCCAGCCTCACAAAAAGCTTTCCTTGAAAGCTCAGACTGACCTCCTATGTCAACTGCTGATGAGGGTCAAATCAATGTTGCTTGCTCTTGCTTCTGAATCATTCCAGATACAGTAATTCCCCATGAGACACATCTGAAGAGACTCTGAAAGGTCAGTTGCAGGTGTCTCACAAAGTCTGAGGCTGGACATGAACACTGAGGCTCTTTCCCTCAGCTGCAGCTTGCTTGGATGTGTTGTACCAAGGAAGAGAGGGAGCCAGCGACTTCTGGGTTTGCAGCTTCTCATGTTGGCTGCTCTTTGCTTTTGGGGTGCAAAACCTGGTGTCCTGCAGTTGGGTTGTGCAGTCTTTGACCCAGAAACGAGCAGGGCAGTGCTGTGCTGCTCAGCTGGGCTCAAAGTGGTGGGAATGGAGCCTCACAAGGGACCAGATGGTGCAAAAACCAGGATCAGGCTGCCTGGTTGTGTGCCTGCATTGTGCTGACAGCCAGTTGCCAGGAGAGCCACGCAGCATGTGCCTCTTCCTGAAGGGAAAGAGGCCTGGCTGCTGCAGTGTTCCTGGATGAAGGCATCTTGGAGCTGCAGCGGTCTCACGCGCCTCCCTGAGTGGAGGGAAGGGAAAGTGTTTAACCTTGTGTTCCTCCCGTGTGTCTGAACTTGGCCATCTTCAGTCAGCCAACAAGGAGGAAAAGACCAGAAGAGATTTCCTGTCTGGCTTGCAGATCAAGGAGGCTGTAGGCAGTTCTTTGTGTTGCTTGTCCCTCCCCAACTCCTGTGCCTTGTCTCCTCTTGTTCACAGCCGGTGAGTCTGTGAAACATCCTCTTGGCCTTTAACACTTACAGCACAAATGGCTGATGGGCTCCAGAGCCTGATTTGCTGCCCTTTGGATGGAGAATGGCCAAACTGAGCAGCAGCTTCCTTCTCCTAAGCCAGTGACCCCTCAGGGAGCCTGTGCACACACTACTGGTTTCATGATGGCTTTTCCAGGACTGGATCTAAATGAGAATCCACCAGAGAGCTTGACAACTCTCCAAGATCTAGTGTTGAGCATTACCTCTCCCCACCCTCCAAACTCTGCAAAGCGTTTTGCTGCTAATAATTAACTCTTTTTTTTTTTTTCCCCTTTTTGATTCCATATTACAGAAATGTGCTCTCTAGAGATGTGGTCCAGACACGGTCTTGTCTGAATTTAACAACCTTCTATTTTTAAGCTACACAGTCTGTGACATCATTTCTCATTCTAAAGCAGATTTTATTGACTTGAGCTCCCTTTGCAGCTCTTTCCCATTTGTCAGCATTTGTATAGGGTAGACATTAGCGCTGGACACAAATTCCTTAAGGATCTTAAGAAGGGTCTCTTCTCTGCAGGGTTAAGAGTGATGATCCCTGTGTACCATAGCAGATTATCACTACAGAAGGTCTCTGCTTTTATATCACCAAGGGGCAGTTTATCTTTCTAGGCATAGTGTGTTCTTGGGAGTTTGTTTGCAGCATGTTCTGTTCCACAAATTATTGCCAGTGGCATTTATCATTAATCTTAATGTACTGGCTCGTGGTTGGCCACACACATTTGTACCCTTATTACAGTGTCATTTGGATCATTCTGACCTGCCCATGTGGTGGTTTATCCATGTCTGCATCCACAGGCTTTGCTAGGAGCTGTATCTTCTTTGTTGGACACTTCCCTCGTTTAGAGAATACAAAACTCTGCTCAGAAACTGTGCTGTGTTGGTTTCCTAACAAACCCCAGCTATGCTGCACCCTGGAAGTGGCTGCACTTGAGCGATGGAAGCAATGTGTCTGCAATTAGCAGGTGTATCAGAGCAGTGCTGAAGGGACATTTATGTCCCTTTCTCCTCCCTGCCCTGTTCCCACAGGTGTCACAGGCCCTGTAGTTGCCATACCTTAGGGCTCATGGGCTGTTCAGGGCTGGGCAGGTCTGTAACAGCTCCACAGGGTCTGTGCTGTCCCTTGTGTAGGTGGGGGACAGGCTGTGAGCTGCCACTGCTTTGCTGGACATTGCTGGGACCTGCCCAGCTCTTAGAAGACACCACTTTTAACTACTGTGACTGCAGGGACAATGCCAGAGGGACTGCAGAGATGAGCTTAGTGTTGGGGTCGTGGATCCCTGAACTGCAGGGGACTCTTGTTTCATGGAGTTTTGTTTTGCCCCTTTTAGGTGGTGAAGGTTGGAATAGTGGAACAATCTTCTGCAACATCAGGTAAGGAACATCTTGTGTGTGCTTTCTGTGTTGTACAGGTGGTGGGAGCCTGACCTCACAGGCTGAACAAACTTGTCCTTTGCTGATGCCTTGGAGTTCTGTGAGGTAGAATTGTGTTTTATTAGCTCCCAGTGGCTAGTCTGCAGAAAGAGAGCCCGAGAGAGAGAGAGGCCCTTTCTCTTGTTATTTTACAAAGGGCTTCAGGCCTGATGAAATTCCCACACTTTCATCCAGGGAAGCTCTGCTCTCACATTTATGCAAACACCTTTTTCTTAATGTGTGTTGTCAGTGGGGTGGATTCACTGTTGTGGTTGTGTGAGGTTCCTGCTTCAAACTGGGGAGGCAGCTCATCAGAAGTTCGTGCTTGTCTTCCTACACTGGGCTCAATTGCTGAATAAAATCAATCTCAGGCAGTGCCTGGGAACTTAAGGGTGGGCAAAGTTTTAGACCCATTTATTTTTTAATAAATTTTTTAATGGGGGAGTGCAAAGCTGATATACATGACATTGTCTGCTTACATACATGGGCATGGGGTAGTGCTGCTTTGTCAATGTGAACTTATTTTCTCCTTCATACACACGGGAATATTGTTTTCCTCGTGTGCTGGGATTGTTTTTTGTATTGCTTTACTGTTAAACCCAGATTCTTGTGGGTTACACATAGGTTTGTGGATGGTGGCAGCCCTCCTCTGGGTCACTTTTGCTGCCACAGTGCTCCAACCATCCTAAAGGGCCAAGATGAAGGGGATGTTTGTGGAGGGTGGAGGCAGGTGGAATGGTGAGATCCCTGTGATCAGCCAGAGGTACTGGATTCCAAGAGTGGTGCTGCCCTGCAGTGGCTGCAGAGGGAGATTCCCCATCAGAGATCAATGGGCTGGGCTCTGACTGTACAGGAGGCTTAAAATCTGCTGGGAGCAAGCCCTGGGAGAGCAGATGCCAAATGGGGAGCCCAGAGGAGTGTGAATGTCTGTGCCTGCCTCGTACCCAAACATAGAGAGCATAGGAAGTGTGGAGGCAGTCAGAACTGGTGGGCCAGCTGACCTCTGGATTGAATCTGAACAAAACCTGCAACAGGAGTGTGGGCAAGGAGACTGAGCTATCCCGGTGGGCTGAGCGAGGAGACTGAGCTATCCCGGTGTGCTGAGCGAGGAGACTGAGCTATCCCGGTGGGCTGGGCTGTGAGGCAAACCCAGACAAACAGTCTGACTTCCTTTTTTTAAGGTGACTCTGATGACGCAGCTCCCTCAAGCTCCAGTATCCTCTCTTCTACCCCACCTTCTGTGTCTCCTGCTGTGAAAGAAGCCTCCCCCACGCCCCCTTCCTCACCGTCTGTCACAGGCAGCTTCTCGTCCCCCAGGTAAGCTGTGTTTTGTCTCCTTGCAGCTCCCTTGGTTGGCTTATCTGGCATACACATGGCAGAAAACTCCTCCAGAGGAAAGCCTATAGTTCTTTCTTCATCCCAAGCAAACACTTGAAGTTGTCACCTTTCCCCTTCACCTCTTTTGCCTCTGGAGTGACTGTGTCCCTGCTAGGGCCAGCAAGGAGCTGGGGAGGGCAGGGGACTGTTTTGCACTTGGTAGGAAGGCTGTGTGTCTCAAGGACAGGACTCTCTTGGGAAGATACATATTCAGAGAAGTTACTGACTGATACACATGGGTGCCAGGCTATTCCCTCGTGGTTCTTATGTTTTTAATGGCCAAGTGAGTGTAAGGTCAGAGTGACCTATGAAGGAGCTGATGACATCCTCTTTGTGGGGGGAAACTGGCTGTTGTAAGGTGGCCTAGTGGAACTGCCGTTCCAATTCATGTGTGTGCCTGAAAGGATATTTGAACAGCAAGGAGAATGCATTTATAGGCAATACTAAGCTCTGGCTTAGCTGAAATGTTTAGGGGTGAAGGGAGGAAACTGCCACTAAAGACTTGCTCTGGCCAGGACTCTTCATGTTGTTGCTGCAGCTGTCTAACACTTTGTGTGCAGTTCTGGTACTCAGAAGCACTTGGTGAAGTTCCCCTTGATTTTGTTAACTCCCCCAAACCTTTAAGGGAACACAGGAGCAGTCTTGCGAGAGGGGGGAACTAGAAGCCTTTGGACTGTGCAGTGTAGGAGAAGAGAGGAAAGAGGTAAGCCACTCAAGTTTGCCAAGTCACAGGGGCATTGGGTTTGTTGAGGGTGGCAGAGCACTGGAACAGGTGCCCAGGGAAGTTGTGGAATCTCCCTCTCTGGAGACGTTCCAAACTCACTTGGATGTGTTCCTGTGTCACCTGTCCCAGGTGACCCAGTCTTGGCAGAGGGGTTGGACTGGATCATCTCCAGAGGTCCCTTCCAACCCTAACAATTCCAGGATTCTGTGAAACCTGTGGTGCAGGACCTGGGGGCACACAGTGACACTGCAAGAGGTCAGTTAAAAGGGAGAAAGGAAGGGACAGCTGCACACACCAGGGAAGGCATATTGAGACCATGTCTGCCTCTGCTGCTTCTGTGGCAGCAGGATCAGCAGGTCAAAGAGGGGTCAGACAAACTCATGGACAGCAGATCCATTATTGGATACTAAAGGATGTTTCAGGGATGTCCTCTCTAGCATCCCTTACCCTGTGTTTGTCAGGCTGGAGAAGTCCAAGGGAATGCTCTGAGGCTGGGCTCATGTGCTCTCCCTAAGTAGCATCTTCTACTGTCCCTGTTGGAGACAGAATGGGGACCTTTTGTGCCCACCCCAGAGCGCCCTGTGGGGACCTTTAACCTCTGACTTCTTGAACTGGCTTAAGAGTTCCCTTTTAGGCAGAGGAAGTGGCAGTGTGGAAGTCCCAGTTCAGCAGGTGCCCTGCACTGGAAGGTGTTAGTGGCTGTTGGCCTGTGCCAGGAGGCCCAGTCCCCAGGTCCCTCCTCTTGTGTCCCTGTGGTTTGATGGCAGGAGAGCCCTGTGTGCCCAGGCTGTTCCAGCAGCAGCTGGCTGGCAGTGCAGAGAGCTGGGGGCTCTGCGGGCTCTGGGGAGCAGAGCTGACTTCTGTGTGAGCTTTGTATGGCCTTTCCAAAGGTGGAAGTGTTTTGGGAACTGGTGCCCCCAAGAGGGGCTGGGGGTTAAAGCTGTGAGTCATGGACATGATATATCTGAAGCTGACACACAGGCTTCTGGAGTCTGGTACTTTTTGGGTTTGTGCTGTGTGGTAAAATCATCAAGGAATGAGGAAGTGTAAGTTCAGCGTTGTTCCATCTCCCCTCATCTGTAAGTGGCAGCACAGGGGGTGGAGGGTGACCCAGACTGAGTGATTAAGCCACATGTTTAACTGGGAATGGAACGTCAAGTCTTGCCTGGGCCTAGTGAACATTAAGATGCTTTGTGTTTATGACTGAGTTGAGAAATGTGATGCAAAGGAGTCTTAAAACTCAAAGCAGCATCTCCAACACATCATCCCTAAAGAATCTCACTTCCAAATATTGCCCTTGGAACCAAAAACCTGGTTTTGGTAATCAAAGATAAAGTCAGACTGCAAAGCAGAGTTCTAGCTGAATAAATGGCAAACAAAAGGAAATGATTTGCTGAGGACTGTAATGATGGGATTTCCTTGTTTTACCTTGAGAGTTTCTTATTAGACAGGCAGTGCAGAGGGATGCATATTTCATTCAAGATCACAGATTTATCTTCCTTAACAACTACCATTTCTCAAACTGGGGACACAGACTGGTAGTGAAATTTAGGGCTTTGTCTAGTACTTGTGTATTATTCAACACTGATTGTCATTGTGTAGGAAGAAGTATAGGCTGTCACTTGTAGGTCTGCTGGTGACGAGCCCCTGCTCCCCTCAGGGCTAGCTAGTAACAGGCAGGGGCAGGAAAGGGCTGGAATTTCCCAGGCTGCTCATCTTCCCTTTTCTGGCCCAAGAAAGGCTGGCAGCATGTTCTGGTGCCGCACGACTGCTACCACACGATGCACAGGAGTTCTGAACAGCAGATCATATCCTGAAATCTGCTGTTGTTTAGCAAACAGCACGGGACTAGCAGAACACTTTTCCAGCAGTGGAATTCCCCAGCAAGTGTCAAGGCTTGGAGGGAGGCAATTGGCCCGTGCCAACTCCATTACAGGCACGTGGGGTGAGCAGAGGTCCTGTTTGACCTGGTGGAGCATCAGAGCTGGAAGGAAAGCAGCTGGCAGCAAGAAGAATTCATGAACACAGGAGACAGAAGCAAGTCAGGGAGACTGGGAACTGAGTGCCTAATGCTCAGGGACCCACCAAGTCTTCGTTCACCTCAGTTCAGAAATTATTTTGGCAGTGCTGTGCCTAGACAGAGTCACTCATCAGTGCTCAGGAGGTAGCAGCAAGGTGGTTGCAGCCTCTTTTCCCCACTTAAAGATGAAGTGACCCCCTCAGGGGCTGCCTTTGCTGCTGGGTCAGGTCACTGAACTCAGCATCATGTAAGGAAAATGCTTGCCTCCTCCCTTTCCCACTGTTTGCCCTGTGGCTGGGCAGCAGCTCAGCTTGTCTCGGCTCATTGCAGTTCTCTGTAGCCAAGCTGATGCCACTGTACAGTGGGGCCCAGGCTGCATCTCTCAGGAGTGACTTCTTGGGCTTTTGTAATTGTTGAGTCTGACTATGAAATGTCACTGCCTGATTTCCCAAAGAGCCAGGTGTTTATCCTCTGACCAGGAATGACAGCCACTCTGAAAAAACTCAGCTGAGAGGTGCACAGAAATTACCTTCTTCTCTTGTTTTCCAGCCAAGGCCTCGGTGCTGAGTTGATGGGCCTGCAGGTGGATTACTGGATTGCAGCTCCACCCGTGGACAGAAAGAGAGACCCGGAGAAGAAGGACCCCTCCACTACCAAAAACACACTGAAATGCACTTTCCGGTCCCTCCAGGTCAGCAGGCTTCCGGCCAGCGGCGAGATTGCCACCACTCCAACCATGTCCATGACTGTTGTGACTAAAGAAAAGAACAAGAAAGGTAAGGTGTCCTGCTGCTCCAAGGCTGCCTGACTGGTCAGTCCTGGATTACGGCACCTCAGTCCTGTTCTTGTCCCCAAAATCCTAATCTGTAGATGAGAAGCAGTAGGGTTTGAAAGGGTGGTTCCTTTTTGTGAGGTAAAAAGGGGATGTGTTCATCCTGACAGCTGAACAGCTAAGGTGGTATAGCCCAGGAGGACAGAGGTGGGGACAGAGCAAGGACACGTGGAAGGCCAGGAAATGCACTGCTCTGGACAACTTCCCTGTGTTCCTTGTGAGTGCTGGTGCTGATTCGGTGTTGGATTAGGTAAGAGGCATCCTGTGCCCCAACCACCAGTGGGGTAGATGGGCCCCTCCTTTCTATCCATGCTGGAAATTTGGAAGAGCTGCACTTTCTGGGATGACATCCCCATCCTGTGAGCCTTCAACTCAAAAGAGCCACAGAGAATAAAAAAGGCATGTAAGGGGGAAAAAGAGAGAAGAAAGTCCAGCAAGTGTCACAAATCCCTGTGAGATGACAAAAGAGGAGTACCCCCTGAGCTGGAGCCTAGGACCTCCTGCACCCACCCTAGAGCCACTAGGGTGATCTAGAACCTGGAGCAAAAGCCTGTGAGTGGCTGAGGGAGCTGGGGGTGTTTAGCCCAGAAAAAAGGAGGCTCAGGGGGCCTTTGCTCTCTACAACCACCGGAAGGGAGGTTTTAGCAAGGTGGGAGTCAATCTCTTCTCCTAGGTAATGAGGGACAGGACATGAAAAAATAGCCTCAAGTTGTGACAGGAGAGATTTAGATTGGATGTTAGGAAAAATTTCTTCACCCTCCTGCTTTTAAACTTGAGTTTATTTTCTCAAAACAAACTAACAAAATGGCATTTTAAATGTCAGAAATTTTGTATTTGTTCCTGGCCTTGGTAATGTGAAACATTTTAGAAATTGAGAACAGCTCTGCAGCAAAGTATTTTCAAGGAAGTAGCAGAGCTGTTCTGCACTTATATTTGGCTGCCCGTAGTTGTCCTTCACAACATCATCTGCCTGTGGGCCTGGGAGTCCCTCCTGGTGGAAGCAGAGTTTTGGGGGGCTCTGAGGGAAGGCCAGCAGAACAGAGCTGCAGGACATGGGTGCATAACCCTGCAGCCAGGTCACTCCCAGGCCAGCACAGCTCTGGTAACATCCTTTTTAAGTGTCATGCTGATGGAAGAAGCAATCCAGAGACACTCCAAATGGTCTTTCCTGGGGTTGGCCCAGCCTGCAGCAGAAATACTCAACACCACAAGCTTTTGTGGAACCAGTTTGTACATCTTTGCTCATGCATTTGGACAGTTCTTGGGGAACTGGACCCCGTTCTAGCTCTCCTTATGCCTTCCCTCTCCACCAGCTGCCCCAGTCTGTAGTCCCTCCTGCTCTCCAGGTGTCTGTGCAGCCCAGCCTGTTCTGGGCCACAGTCAGTGCAGCAGACCTGCCACTCCAGATGCAAGTGTTTTCTCTGTAAGGTGTCCCAACAGAGCAGTAGTTACCCTGAAGGTGCCCTTTGGGGTCAGGGTTATGAGCTGGGAATGCTTTCTGTAGAGACACGTAAGGCTAAGATGTCCACGTGCACAGGTGGTGGTGCTCAGCGCTGACAGATTTCTGCCAAAAAGGAAGGATCTTAGGGGTAAGAATTTTCAGATGTGAATGTTTAAATGCAAAAACTCAAACAAGAGCCAGTGCAGCTCCTGTGAGTGGCTTAGGTTCACCATATGCTGGTTTGATTTTCTTCCAGTGATGTTTTTGCCCAAGAAAACAAAGGACAAGGAGGTTGAGTCCAAGAGCCAGTGTATTGAAGGAATCAGCAGGTTGATTTGCACAGCGAAACATCAGCAGAACATGCTGCGAGGTAAGTGCAGTGCTTGCATCCCTCTGGGTGCTGGGGCAAGGCTGACATGCTGTGATTGTCCTCCCAGCAAAGCACTGACAGGGTGTCCTGCCCCATGGCCTGCAGCCAGCATGATGGGAATGTTCCTGGGGAATGGGCATGGGTGTGTCCAGCATGGGGAATTGCATTAGTAAGTCTGGGATGTGAGAAAATCCTCCTCTACCTAGGAACTCCTCTGAGTCCTGGATAAGGACAAGGGCTGGACAGGGCTCCATTCCCCTCCCTGTCATTCTCTGTTTCTCTTGCACAACTGTTGCAAGTGTTGGTCGTGGCAGGTGGTGACAGTGTGGCTGCTCCTCTGGGCAGGACACTGGCACGTGGCAGTGCCACAGCAAGAGCCATATGTGCATCTTGTAGACAGACCTGAGGTGTCTGTCAGTGGAACTGGGCATCCAGTATCAAAAATACCCTTGTAGCCCACTCAGTTAATAATCCCCAACAGAGGGATGTGCTTGGGTCACCTCCTTAATGCTGGCTTGGTCCCTGTGAGATGGGCGAGCTTGAGGGATGCTCACAGAATGTGTGTCACCTCTTTAGGAGACATGGATCTCCCGGTTAGAGTGCCAGTGAGCAGAGGCTGATGTCCATCTCTGTAAGATTGCATTTGCCCAAAAAAGAAAATGAAGTGTGCTTAGGAAATCTGAGAAACCGGATCGGGTGACGCTGAAATCAGCAGTCTGGGGAGCTCTTGTGTCAGTGAGCAGTGCTGGAACAACAGTCTGAGCTGTTCTCCCTAAACCTGCTGTGCTCCTGAGCCTTTGTCCCAGAGTGTGCGGTGGGTGGGGTGGCCGGGCAGAGCAGCTGAGTGTGGCCAGGCCTCCCTCTGCCGACTGCAGGGAGATTTCTGGCAAAGCTGCTGCAGGCTGGCCACTTCCCCTCGGCATTTTCTAACCCTCCTCTCTTTTTACCCTCCCCTGCAGTCCTGATCGATGGGGTGGAGTGGAACGACGTCAAGTTCTTTCAGCTGGCAGCACAGTGGTCCTCTCATGTCAAGCACTTTCCCATCTGCATTTTTGGACACTCCAAATCTAACTTCTAGCTGTGCTCGGCGCAGGGACCTTCTGCCCATCCCGGGACTGCACACCAGGAGCCAGGAACTGCGTGCCAACTCTGACTCGCGTCACTCTGCCCTCTCCTGCAGAATTAATTACAGATGTGCTTGGATTACTTTTGAATTACTTTTTTCTATTAACTCTTAAGTTTACTACAAGGGAAGGAAACCCCTTTAAACAAAGGCAAAAAAACCCAACCCCAGTCTTAAATACTTAAATATAGATGTGCTGACAACATGAAGTCGTGGGGGAGTTGGCAGGAGCAGGCAACCTGCCCAAGAACACCTACCACTTACGAGCAGATAGCTGAGTAACTGCACTGCTTATTAACCTGAGACCTCATTGGTGTGAGTGGGCTGGGGGAGCCGTGGATCAGCTCGAGTGGATTTTGCAGAAGATTGTGTGCATTACGGTGCATTTGGCCCCCTCCCTCTATATTTCTAGGAAAAAAAGATGGCCAGTCTGTCTTCCTGCTGCCAAAGGATGAGAGAGCAGCAAGTCTGGAGGGAGTTCAGCTGTCCAGCTTGGAAAACAAGCCACTTGCATAGCTAGGGAGGTTGGGAGAGGAGATCCTCTTCGGAGCACGGAGCCTGCCACAGGGACGGGCAGGTGCTAGTGCTGAAGTGATGCCTGGGGAGGGTTGGGCAGGAACAGGAATTAGGGAAACACTGAGCGTAAGGAAACTCCAGTGTCTGAGGTCTGACAATGACCAAACCAAGCCAGTCACCATGTCCCCGCAGCTGGCTGTGCTGCTGAGGGGCACCATGTCAGTGGGGTCGCTGCTATTTACATACTCACACCAATTATTGACCTGTCAATAAAACCTCGTCCAGCCTTGAAAGGGAAAGGATTTTTTTTTTAACAGCTGCAGATTTTTTTTAATGCTTTCTAAAAAAAAAAAATTAAAAAAACCAAAACAAAAAATAACAGGAAAAACATTAATTTGCCAAAAAAACCAACAGCAAACCCAGGAAGATGAGCCGTTGTCTGTGGAGTGATGCATCATTGTAGTGGCTGGACTGGGAGCCAGCCAGGCACTCTGTGTGTCCAGCTGCCCTCCTGTCCATCTGTCAAACTGCACACCTGAGGGAGCATGGGCTGCTCTGTCAGGTGGCAGGTGGGACATGGGGAGCAGAGTGGTGCTGCTGTGTGGAAGAACAGACATCTCTGGCATTTCAGGGTAAGGGACTGAAATTTCTGATGGGTCCTTTTGGGTCCGACCCTTGCGGGCAGGCCAGGTTCTGAACATTTCCAGGAGGCGCTTTTTGAGGGCGGTGATGCTTTTGAACTTCTTTTTTTTTTTTTTAACCTGATCCCATACCCTTGGGTTTTTAAAGGCTTGGGGAACCCACTTTGCACTGCAGGGAAGGTCCTGCCCTGCGCAGGGACCACCTGGGCTCTTTTGGGCAGGGCAGGCATGGTGTGCTCTGCTAGCAGAGGGGTTTTGAGGTGAGAGCTGGCTCCTAGTGCCTGTTGCAGCTCGGGCTGCTTCACCAACTGATGTCATGAAACCCTTTCCCAGTGCAAGAGATACCTGCTTGCCCAGGGACTGGGTATTCCCTTCAAACCACACAGGGGAGGAGGACACTGTCCCAGGCCTGGTGGCACACTGCAGGGCAGGTCATGCTGTGTAGCTGCAATAGTCTGTTCCTTCATGCCTGCCAGGTGCTGGCTCTCAGCTGTGGCAGAAGCCTGGCTGTAGTTCGGGTGTTGTCGTGGCCCTCAGTTCATGTGTTTGGCTGACCTGAGCTGGTGCTCTGGGGCTCTGCAGTGTTGCCTAGCAGCAACAGCATGGGAGAAGGGTATATAAGCACATCACATCTTTAGTGAGGCTGTTGCATCAAGAAAAAAGCTTTGTAAGGGAAATTAGTCAGTGTGATTTCTTCCCCGAGTCTCACGCTGGTGCGACAAGTGCGATTTGGGCTGGGTTCCAGCACTGGGAGCCAGGCAGCCTGGGCAGCTCTTGGTGGTACTGCTGCAGAGGTAGGATGGACTGACCAACTGCAATAACTTTGTTTACTTGGGGGTGAGGGGAGAACCATCACTGTGCTCCTCTTTGTATTTCAACCTACTGTAAAGAAAAAACCTGGTAGCTAGGACAGTGTTTCCACAGTCCTGCCTATCAAATGTGTGTTGCCCTGCTGTATTCGGTGTGCGTGTGTGTGTGTGTGTGTGTATGTGTGAGAGAAACACTTCTGCTCGTTGCATTTCGTGTTGGTTTATGTTTTGTTCTAACTTTATACAAGCAAATTCAGTGGGAAACTCTCTGTACACCTGAGGGCTTGATTTTTCCCCTGTGGAAAGGTTGCTCTGAAATGCATCTTCTGTGCAAGAAACATCCCAGCTTCTCATTTTTGTTATCCCAGAGGGAGTCCAGCAGTGGCAGGCTGGGCCTGCCTGGGGGCAACTGTGTGCCCAGGGGGTGGCTGTGGTGTTTCCTGGCCCTAGAGGCAAGGGCTGACATGCAAATTTGGTGGCCCAGCTCTGATCAGGTTGTTGTGCTGCTGTTGTTTCTCATGTGGAGCCACTTTGTGCAGCTGTTTCTGTCCCTGATGGGAGGAGAAACAGGTTTCTGTCTCTAAGGAAAATGAGTGTCAAAGCAGGTGGCTCAGAGTGTTTTTGGAAGGGTCTTTGCACCTGGTGACATGATCGAGTGACTGATTTCAGTTCTCTCACCCGCCCAACTTCCCTAACAGTTTCTGGGGGGACCCTGCCAGGAGTGAGCCCTGCTGGCCTAAGGGATCTTTGCTGTGGGACCAGGGAAAGCTTCTGGGGCAGCAGTGGGCCTGTGCCTGAGGAGCTGCACCAGCCTGTGGGATTGGGTTGTTGTGGGCAAGTGGGTGAGTGCAGAAGGATGGCTTAGAGCAGAGACAGCACTGCTCTGGTTCAGCTCTTGGGAGTTTGGACAGGGAAGGTGCATCTCAAATGAAGAAATGCAGTGGAGTTATCTCCCAAGTTGGGCTTGCTTTGGAGCTGTGTGGTCTGACAACAAAGACTGGGGCAGGCAGTATCTGCGTGGATCTCCGGCCAGGAGGTGCTTTGAAGGCAGTGTACCTGGTGTCCCTGTCTCTGTGTCCTAGAGCTCACCCCTGCTCCCCGTGGAGCTCGTCTGCCCTGCTCCTCTGGCTGTGGCTTCTCCAAGCAGCTGGTTTCTTTGGCTCAGAGGTGGGCTCTCAGGAGCGGGCTGGCTGCGGCGCTGAGCTGTGCCACGCTGACCTAGTTTAGCAGCACTGGAGAGCAGATGAAAGATGGAAGGGTTTTGTGGCATCATGTTGCACCTTGAGTGCTTCCTGGTCTTCTGGCTTGAGTTTCCTGGAGACAAAGGCTGGGCTTCAGCCCTGCCAGCGCTCAATCAGGGCTGGCTCTCCTGCGGTGCTGGTGACGTCGTGGACGTCTTGTGTGGCTGTTTGAGCTCAGTGCTGCAGTTCCCATCCAGTTCAATTGTCACCATTTACATCACAGCTGTTACTGCAGAGGCCTCCTTAATTACACATGAGTTTGGGGAGAGCCGTGGTCTCTTCGGCTGTGTTCTGCTGCTTTAATTAGAACACAGGATAAAGCTTGTGGCTTTATCCTGCAGAGGCGGCAGGGGTAGGTGGCGAGGAGGTTTCTGGGGCTGAGGAGATGTGCCTGTTTGCTTTCCATCATCAGACTCAGCCAGGAACCACTCTGCCCTGTGCTTAACCTGCAGGTGCAACAAAGGCCCTGTCATGCTTCTCACCAGCAGCTTGTGCTGGTGGGAGCACTGGAGAGCCAGGGCAGAGGAGGTTGCACCTGGCATCTCCAAGTTTAAGAGGAAAACTATGGCAAGAGGCAGCAGAGCCAGTGGTCCTCTCCTGCTGCTTGGTCTGCTGAGGTATGGGGAAGGCTGGGGTTAGGACAGTCTTGCCATGCAGCTGTAAGGGCTGAGGGCTCTGGAGCTTTCTTGATGCAGTGTCTCTGTCCCCTTCTTTCAGGGGAGTCTCAGTCTCGGCAGATAGTTGAGTAGTGGCATTTTAGTGTGACACTCCCTTTGGGCTTAACCTGGCAGGAGAAGACCAGAAATGAGCAGCAGCTTCTCCTGGAGGTTTCCTGGAGCCTCTTCAGTGGTGTTTTCATGGGAGATGTTCCTGGCAGGGCTGGCTCCTGCGGGAAGGATCACTCTGGTGCTTTGGGAGAGACTGTGGCAGAAGGGGACGTGCTTACTAGCAAAGCAGCAAGTCGCTGATTTCCTTAAGGAAGAGCACCGGTCTGGGGCCACATCCGGTCAGCTACTGCTTGGCACCATGGCTGGACAGTGGCCAGAGCGTTGCCTGCCCGGCTGCGGACGTGCCACAGCCGCGGGGAAGCGCGTGGTGAGCGCGGGTGCCGGGGGCCGCGTGACGCCGGCCTTGTCCGGACTGCGGCGCGTGAGGGGACGTTACCACTTTGTAGATTCCCGAGTTGTCCATCTGTTTCATTGTTGTATTGTTTGGGTTCTAGGGTTGTTTTTTATGAAGACAGATTAAATGTAAATAGCCTTTTTTTGGAACAAACCGCAACGTGCTCGACCTCGTCAACTATTTTATGGTACTAATGCAACACTAATAAAACTGGACATGAAAGCACACACCCGTCCCCTGAGTCTTCTCTCAGCGAGGGCTGCTGGCATGACTGGGGCAGTTGTATCCAGCAGGAAACAGCAGCATGGCTTTCTTCTGTGCGGGTTCTCTTGTGTTATTTATCCAGCTGCCACTTCCAGGGCAGAGCTGGTGGATTGGCACGTCCTACCCAGCATTGAGCCCTCCTGTAGTTTTTGCAGCCCTGCTTTTCTCTCTGCTGCTTCTGCTGCCTCCTTTCCCAGAGGGACTCGGTTGCGTCCCACAGCTCTCCTGGATTTGACAGCCCTCTCTGGCACCAGGTCCTCACCTCCTCACAGCACGAAGTGGTGCCCATTTCTGATCTGGAGGCTGATTGGATGGACACGGTGGTGTTGGGGTACCAAGGGGGGAATCTCAGTGGGGGAAGACTGAAGCTGTGTGTGATCCTGGGAGCATGGTGGGAGAGGGCCAGGGATGTGTGGGATTCCAAACACCTGGGCTCGGTGCTGGGGAGTCAGAGTGGAGAGGTGAAGTAAAGAGAAGAGCTAAGCAGTTGTTTTGAGGCAGGAAGGTGAAATTTTCTGAAATGAGTCCATGGCCGTGGTCCCTAGGATACAGGATGTTGGAGGCAGAAGTGGGAATGCCGTGCTGGAGCAGCCTGCATCCTTGTGCTCCCCTGACCCGAGGGTGAGGGGTGGAGGGTGGCTGCTGGTGGAGCAAGGAGCTGGAGTGAAGGGAGTCTCTCACAGCAGGCCAGGCTGCTCTCAAAGCACACAGCTCTTGGTGGATGTCCAGCTCCTCTGCATGGCCTGGCCAGGTGCAGGTACATTTATGGCCCAAGCCCTTTGCCAGAAGAGGGTACACAAGTCCCACACAGGGTGGCATGGAGCAGGTATGGGATCATTCCAGGCAGGAGGAAGGTGGGTAGCTCAGGAGAGGGCAAATTCAGGACTCGAGAGCAGAAACAGCCCCAAAGCTGTTGAGAGGGTCTGACTGATGGTGAAATGAGGGGAGCACTGTGAGACAGCTGGTGAAGACAGCATGTGAAGGCTGTGTTTTGGCTTTATTTTTTGCACAGGTTCAGCTGTAAACTCGCTCTGAGGGCCTGGCTGCATGAAAGGGGCACATTCTGAGCATCATCTTTTAGAGCCCATGGAGGAGCTTGTCTCAGCACCGCAAGGAGGGTGCAAGTGGAGGGGACTGAGGTGGTGGGAAGGCTCATATGCTGGTGGGGACAGGAGAGGGCCAGCTCCCCATCAGCGGGCAGCTCACTAAGCCAAGTGCCCTTGGCACTCTCGTGTTGCCTGGAAGAGAGGAGAAGGAAATGAGGGCTGGGTGGAGCAAGAATGGCTCGGGGCTGGAGTGTGCTAGGTTGCATGCAATGAACCTGGAGAAGCCTCCCTTGCCCACATGCACTGGGAAAGACCAATTTCTGCCAGGCAACCTTGGACTGAGCTCTCAAAGCACTGGCATCTCTCTTTTGCAGGTATTGGCCTTTCTTAGGCAATGTGCACCCTCACTGCCACAGGAGAGGTGTCAAATGCAAGTGCCCTGTCAGGACGCACCGAAAGCTGCCTGGGAGGACTGGGTTTGCACAGTGGGAGTCCGTGGCACGTGTGAGAATGGGGCTTGGCGGTGGGAGATGGGGCATTGCAAGAGCTTCCCAGGCTGTGTCTGCCAGCTCTGGCTCACCTCCCTCCCACTGCACAACGCCCCGGCCCTGACCACAGCTGTTGCTTAACCTGGAAGAGGAACAGCAGGGAAATTCTGACACGTTTTTGTTGCTATCATTTAAAACACAGTTTAGCATCTGGAAAAAGCAGTCAATGCCATGCAACCGTCCACTTCTTCGTGTGCGACTACCGAGTGCCCTGTGATGGGATTTGTAAATATTTGTTCTGGATAGTTTTTCTGTGTCCTACTGAATTATTTTCTGCTCAGCAGCACAGTTGCAGCAGCAGCCTGGGGAGAGCCAGCCCCTGTGTCCTGCAGTGTGCCCGGCGCCTGTGCCGGCACGCGCTTCCCTGGACAGCTCGGGAAGGAGGAAGTATCGCCATGGTGCTCCCCCGTGCACTGACCTTTTTTGGCTGACCGATTTTCACCCCCAGAAGTGTTTTCCTCACTCAGCCGTGCTCCTTGCGCACACTGGAAACATGAAAGCAGAGCCCTGTGCCCTCCTGGCATCTGAGGACTGTCAGAGACTTGGTGTTATAGGATTTTTTTTACTAATGCACAAAGCAAATTTTAACAAGAACCCTCTTCTTTCTTAAAAACGCATGTATTTTGGCAGATGTCAGTGTTTTGGTTGGTCTTATGTAGGTGTTTCAGGACTCTGTGAGAACCAATGTTGAGGGTGCAGCCTTGCCGAGCTCTGGTAAAGGGTATGACTTTTTGCACCATTAACTGCTTATTCCAGCAAAGAGTTTCATGACAGATATTTTTTGGTCAGGCCATCCTGACCTGTCTGACTATGTGGAGAGGTCCTGGGCTGTCACCTGGCTTAGGCAACACCTGGTGACTCTCCAGCTCTGCGCTGGAGCCAAGGAGCAAGTGTAGCCATCCTACCCTTCCTGCGAGGCCAGTAGGTCTGCTTGTGCTGCCCATTAGAGGTGTAGATTTTTTCTGAGGTTCACCATCCAGCCTTGGCCACACAGAAGGAGAAGTCCTCAGCAGGGATGTCCTGTCACCTTCACTGCTGAACTTTGTCACCACTTGCCAGGGGACTTGCTGTAAAGGTGTTATGTACCACAGAATGATGGTTTCTTGGTGTGTTTTTTGGCATCAGCCTGTCAGTTCCCATAAGAGAGGAAATGGCAGTGGTAACGTGCAAGTTTTGCAGAGTGATCTGGAGCTGGTGACTATTCAACAACTGTGTAACCACTGCGGGCTGCTAAGGAGACACCTGGACAGGAGCTGTGCGTAGGTGAAGAAGGGATGTACCCGCGTGGAGCAGCCCTGGTGTGCTCAGGACCAGTGACATCCCCAGGTCAGTGGGCAAGGGACAGCTAAAGCCATTATTTCACCTCTCAGGCTGACACCTGAGGAGGGGGGAAAGCCCTAGTGTGGCAGCGGCCACCCAAGTGAGACAGTGCAGGAGTGGGGAGTGTGAGCAGGAGGTGTGTGTAGGGCTAGAGGGAGGTACACGAGGAGCAGGCAGCGTATGGGTGTAGGTGCGGGTCTGAGGGGGTGTGAGCAGGTTGCGGGTGTGCACGAGGAGGGCTGTGTCTGTGCAGGGACCTGCTGTTCCTGCCCAGGGTGGGGACGGCCTGTGGCACTTTGGTGTGTGCGGTGTGTGTGAGGACAGGCAGTGTGAGGGCTGACCAAAAACACAGCTAGTGCTTGTGTGTGATGGAGGCTGGGTGTGAAGACAGGCGCACACGCACGAGAAGGGCTGTGTGTGCAGGCAGATGTGCGTGTGCAGGGCTGTGTGTACAGGCAGGGTGCTATGGGGAAGGCTGTGTGCACGTACAGGCAGAGGCACGTGTGAGGAGAGCTGTGTATACAGGCAGATGCGTGTGAGCACAGGTGATGTTTGTGTCTGCCGGGCTGTACATGAGGACAGGCTGTCTTGTGTGAGTGCGTGAGTGTGAGGAGGGCTGCCCATGCCAGGACAGGGCTGGTGTGTGCGGAGAGCTGAGCCTGTGTGGGGACTGGAGAGCTGGGTGAGGAGGGTTGTGTGAGGATAGGGGTGTTGTGTGTGTGCGTGAGGCTGTGTGTGTAGGTGGTCTGTGTGTGTGAGGACAGGGTGTGTGTGTGTGTTTGTGTACAGGCAGCTGTCTGTGCGTGTCTGTGTATGCACAGGCAGTCTCTCCTTCTGTGTGTGTGTGAGGAGGCCGTGCCGCCCCCAGCCCCGCTCGCTCCCGTCCCGTCCCTCCCCTCGCAGGCCGGAGCGCCGCCCTCACACGCCGCGGGCGGGCGGCTCCGGCTCGTTCCCCTCCTTCCCTCCCGCCGCCGCCGCCGGGCCCCCTCCGCCGGGCCGCCGCCCCGCCCTCCGCCTCTCTCCCTCCCCGTCGGCCGGCGCGGCCCCTTTAATTCCCCCGCTCCCCTCCCCCGCCGCCCGCTCTAGCCTCCATTTTCCAGCGGATCCGGCACCTGGAGGCGGAGGCGGCGGGAGCGG
>WBMZ01008995.1:0-77524 GCA_013400975.1 Atrichornis clamosus
GCTGCCGCGGGGGCTCCGCGCCAGGCCCCGCCCGCCGCCCCCGCGGCCTGGGGCAGCCCGGCAGAAAGCGGGCCCGGGCGTGGCTGGGCTGCAGTGCGGGGCGTGTACGGCGGTCAGCAGAGCCGTGTCAAGCCTGAAGTGGGCATTCACGGACACCCGGGCGTCGGGTTTTGGTCTCTGTTGTGCTGCGGCTCGAGCTGCCTGGTCCTTTGTGTCCTTGGAAGCTGGGGAAGAATGCTAGAGCAAAGCTTGGCCGAAAGGGACTGACGTTTTTGCTGTGACAGATTGCACTAATCCCCAAACCCCCTTTTAAATGCATAAATGAATAACACCACAGCACAGCATGGAATTTCCACCAGAATACGAAGCCAGAGTCTTGAGCTTGAGCTTCTCTCTTTGGGCAGCAGCTCACTTACACGGGTACAGATTTCCACATGCTTCTTGAACTCTGTCAGGCTTGGTGACCATATTCCTGGGAAGCCTGTTCCAGTGCCCAACCACCCTCTGGTGAAGCACCTTTTCCTAATATCCAACCTAAACCTCTCCTGACTCAGTTTAAGGCCATTTCCTCTGGTCCCTTGCTGGTCACCACGGAGAAATTAGTGCCTGCCTCTCCTCTTTCCCTCACAAGGAAGTTGCAGCCTGCAGTGAGATCTCCACTCAGTCTCCTCCAGGCTGAACAGACCAAGTGGCCTCAGCTGCTCTTCATACGGTTTCCCCTCAAGGCCCTTCACCATCTTCACTGCTCTTCTTTGCATGTTCTCTAACAGTTTAATGTCTTTCTTATCTTGTGACATCCAAAACTGCCCCCAGCACTCGAGGTGAGGCCGCCCCAGAGCAGAGCAGAGCAGAGCAGGACAATCCCCTCCCTTGCCCAGCTGGTGATGCTGTGCCTGATGCCCCCCATGACAGGGTTGCCCTCCTGGCTGCCAGGGCACTGCTGACTCATACTCAACTTTCCATGGACCAGGACCCCCAGGTCCCTTTTGCAGCACTGCTTTCCAGTGTCTCATTCCCCAGCCTGTACGTACATCCAGGGTTGTCCCATCCCTGATGCAGAATCCAGCATGGGATGCTCAGTCATTTCCGGCAATGCAGTTGGAAAATTCTCTCCCACAGTTTTGTTGGGAACAATGAAAGTAAGTGTCTCCTGGGTGCAAATCTCAGACTGACTGTAAAACTGCTCTGCCCTAGTAGCACCTGGCTCCTAGTTTTGATATTCGCCCCATGGTTGTCCTGGTTTAATACATACATGTAACTATGCCCATGTTGCTTCTTACTGTGGTCCTTGGGGATCTGAGTGGCTTGGTTTGGTTTACCTTTGTTTTCCACAACCACAACTGTAGCAGTACTGTGCTGTAGGCACAGCATGACTATTATTATTGCTACCAGTATCTTTTGGCACTTCTGGAACTTTCACAACAGCACTCTCCCAGGCATCTTGAATTTTACTGAACATCCAAAATTTATTTAAAACCTCCCAACATCCAGAGTACCAGAAATCTTCACAACTGATTGTCTCAGGCATCTTGGAGCCAGGCAATCATTCAGGCCTACAGAAGTCTCATCCCTATTATGTAGCTGCCACTCTCCCATCACTAATCCACTGAATAACATAGACTCCTGCTTCTTTGCGAGTGCAGCATGGAGGCATTTATAATCTGCAGACGGGTGTGGGTGGGTTTTTTAATGATTTGTGACAATTTCCATCTGCTTATCTAATAATGTCCCTCTACCAATTAGGATGCTCTTCTTTCTGTAGCATGGGCCAAATTAGCGCAATGTAAGCGAGCAGTGGAATTGAAAATCCAACAGCTGCCTTAGATCAGCTTCCTACGCAGAGACCTGCTTGCCACTGTGCAAGTGCTTTTCTGTAGTTTAGTCCAAGCATGAAGAGATAGCAAGCCCATTTATAAAAAGCAGCTCAGCTGAAACTGCAGCTATAAATAGAGCCACAAGAAACTGTTCGCCAGATATATAAACTAAGCTAGGCAAGAACTCTGAAGTCAGATCTGAAGGGTTTCTCTCCAGTTTTCTTTCTGCTGTTCTCATGTAGCTCATTTTGATTAACATTAAATTGATGGCATTAAATTGAATTACAGCATCTTGATCAATACAGATTGTTAAAAATATTGCTGGGATGCTTGTTATAGATTTGCCACATTCCCCTTTCCCCATTCAAAATAATTTAAAACTATGTTTTTCACATAAGTTTTCCTTCCAAATGAAGGTATAAATTCTTTTAGAATTATTGGAAACTTACAAAGGCTTTTTTTTTCCTGGTCACCTTTTGCAGACTCCCCAGAAGCAGGATATGAATGCCCAGGGGGGCTTGTTCCAGTTGCTTTATTATCATACTTTATTAATATGCTGCTGTTAAGTGCATGTTCCTGTTATAAAATAGCATGGAAGACCAGTCTGTTTCCTCAGTAACTTCGATATGAACATGTAAAAAATGGAGCAGTTTTAATCTATATGATGAAAACTAGGCATTCAAATACAGCTGAGCTAAGAGATCAAAGTGTTAAAAGTTTCTTTGAATTTAGTGTCTTAAGGATGAGAAGTTCAATTGCCTGCCTTTTTAGAGAGTAGTAATACCCCCTCAGGTTCCACTGCTAAAGTGTCTGAGTTTTGAACATGGTGTGTACTTTTATAGCCAAAAAAATGTCTTAAAGGCAGGGTCACTATTCTGAAATGTCAAACTGGCTTATGGACTAACTCTGAAAAAAGGCTCCTAAAAAGAATATGTGAAGCAAATAATAATGGAGGCAGAGAGAGGAGACACAACAGAGACAATGACAACAGAGGAAGACAAGATGGACACAAGAGGAGAGATGACATATAACTGGACAGCTCATTGATGCACAGAAAATACAGTAGCTGTTTTCTTACTGCAAGCTGTAGTAGCTGTTTCAAACTCATGTCACTTAGACCTGAGATGACCAGCCTGCTGTCAAATTAAGGCTTAGCAATCCCTCTCCTGTCCTAGCTCTTTGACCTCAACATGTATCAGATCGCCATGTGGTCCTGACCTTCAGCTGAGCCATGAAGGAGACAGTCTTTGCCAAATATGTTCCATTCAATGGCCCTTGAAAGAGGCGGAAACAAAAAAGGCTCAAAACCTGCCCCCTTTCTACTTCCATAGCTTTGGGTCAAGCCAGCTGTTTCACAGAAGTGCTTGTTTCTTCTGGATCCTAATTACTGACTGACTGCCTGTCTCAAACAGGAAGGCTCTTCAGAAGCTTGGGATCCCTGCCACGAGAGACAGTCCATGAACTTCTCCAATGTGAATCCTTCCCACAGTCTGCAGTTCTTCATGAACTGTTTCAGCGTGGGTCCCTCCCATGGGGTACAACCCTTTCGGAATAGGCTGCTCCAGGGCGGGTCCCCCATGGGATTACAAGGCCTGCCAGCAACTCTGCTCCAGCATTGGCTCTTCTCTCCATGGGCCCACAGGTTCTGTCAGAAGCCTGCTCCAGCACAGGTTTCTCACGGGGTCACAGCCTCTTTGGGACATCCACCTGCTCCAGTGTGGTGTCCATGGGCTGCAGGGGGATCTCTGCTCCACTGTGGACCCTCACGGGCTGCAGGGGCACAACCTGCCTTGCCGTGGTCTGCACTGAGGGCTGCAGGGGAATCTCTGCTCGCCACCTGAAGCACCTCCTCCTTGTTCTTCATCACTGACCTTAGTGTCTGCAGGGTTGTTTCTTCTCTTGGCTGCTGTTCCTGCAGTGTTTTTTTTCCTCTTCTTAAGTGTATTATCCCAGAGTTGCTACCTCTGCTGGTGGTGGGCTCAGCTTTGGCCAGCGGGGTGTCCATCTTGGAGCTGTCTGGCACTAGCTCTGTTGGACATGGAGGAAGTTTATGGCAGCTTCTCACAGAGACCACCCCTTTAGCCCTGTCTTCCTCTCCTTGCTACCAAAACCTTGCCACACAACTCAGTATAGAGGACCGATATCTGCTCCACCAATTCAGATCAATAGTCTGTTCAGTAACCCTCTTGGTAAGTAGAGTAATGTACAGTTTTATATATGAGGTGACATTACTTTCATAATAACTGCTATTTGTAGCACTGTTTTGGAAAGCAAACATGAAATATTCTAGTCCAGGAATGTCAACCTTTCAAAATACTTCACATGCACTTTTTCCTGTCAAAACTGAGATTTTCATGAAGAGCATCTCAATGGCTACAAATAGATTTGAAAAACACTTCATCCAAAAAATTTCAAACAATTCTTGGCAGAATCTTTTTTTTAAACAGGGCATCCTACAACATAAAGGGTTCATATTTTCATAGTTGCAAATGTGAATAAAATGACCTTATCTTGCATTCCAACATATCAAAAATTACATTGACCTGAATAATTCTTCCCTCTAAATTTGAAAATGCTTAAAATTAATATGTAGCAAACTTTAGGGTGAACTAGTTACAGTTGATTTGTTTTTGACAAATTTACTTTTGACAAATCCACACAAATCTGAATTAATTCAAGGAACAAAAAATACTCTCTTAATTGCATGTTTTATTTTAGGCACACGTATCTCATTCTACATTTATTTCCTCCTCAGAATCACTCCACTAATTTGGACAAGAAATGAAGAATGAAACTATAAAGTCCTAGACTTAAAATTGTTTGAAGTTCACCTGTAAAAAGTCCTGAAAAGTGGTATCTACACCGGGTGAAGAAGAATCTGCTATCTGAAAATGAAAAAAATCATGTATCTTCATATGTAACCACAATCAAAAGGAAAACTATATATCAAACTACAAGATAATAATATCTTTTAACAGTAAATCTTCTGCTAGATAAAGCAGCTTGACAGCATTGCTTATTATTTGTCCCAATAGGAGGTTCTGAAAACAAAACAGGACAGACTTGCAACAGCTCTACCATCACATCGCTTTAGAAACAAGCAGACTGAACTACCTGTGTCTCAGTGGAAAAAGGGAAGGCCTGTGGATATTTTACAAAATGAAGGAAACATATAGGAATATAAGAAAATGAAAAATGCTTTTCACATTGCATAAATAAGTTACTAATGTCTCTCTTTAGAAACAGCAGCTAAATAGCATTAACTTACAGGTAAGTCCAGCTATTTTCATAGTTAAAAAAAATATCTGCAAGTTTAATCTTTCTTCTTGTCCTTTGGTAACCCTCTGTAAATTGGAGCAAAGCACTGACTTTGAAAAAGAATTCCAGCAGGCTTCCCAGGTGTTCCCATTTGAATTTCTTTTTTGCAGACTGCAGTGAATCACTTATATTGATCTTTTGGCTGCTGGCTCACAGTGTGAAATGCATTTGCATTGTACTTTTGGAAGTCACACTCTGTGGTTCACTAACAACCTGTGAACTATGTCACCAACATGGAAGTTGTAGAACTTGAGGAATCTGACTGTGATGTAGAATATATGGAATGTCAAATACTAATGTACACAATTATCATAAAGTTTTTCATGTTACAGGCTGATACATGAGTAGTGTTATATCCAGTTACTGAGGCTGACATTGCTGCAGAATGAGGAAAAAATTCTTTTCCTAAGTGAATCTAGACAGAGGAAAATAAGCCAGTATAAACAACAGATGTAAAATGCATTGGAAGACAAGAGGTATTTATTAAATACAAATATCTTCTCAGCACTAGAAAGATAATAAAACTCAGCAACTGAAGGCCAGAGAGAGGATGGGGTGTGTGCACCTGTCTTTGTCTGGGCATCATACTGCATGTATGATGTGTATCTTTTGCCTGCTTTCTTGTTCTTTAGCAGGATTTGGCTGCAAGAATTCAAATGCAGTTACAAAATGAGAGAAGAACACCAGTGAAATATGAGTGCTCTGAACATGAGCATTTTCAACATACTCTTGGAGGGCACATATACACCTTTCTTTATATTTCGTTGAACTAGTCAGCTCCTCGCCACTTAGATGTTTTAACGTTTCATAGCTTACAGAAATAATATTGTTTAGCATTTATAAAACTAACAGAAACCAGGCTATTGAGTTAGGTATAAGGTTTGTTAATGATGTGCAAAAATACAAATGAAAGCAAAATCCTGAATGCACAGGTTATATGTGAAAGCTGCACATATATGTGACAGTATAATAGAATCAACTTTACGTGAAGGGTTTTCATCCATAGTAAGAAATTATGGCATTGACCTGGGGTAATATCACAATGATTTTAAAGGTCCAGAGTACATTCAAAGTCTAAGAAGGAGATCAATAACTTCTTCCAGTGTTCCTAGTTCAAATTTATAATAAGTGGTGAGGAGGGATTTAAGAGAAGTCTTAAGTGATATAACTAAGTGACAGCTAGGCAATGACTGGAACATTGGTTCTGCTGCCATGGGAGGTATTTGGAAAGTCTTCAATTCCACTGGAAAATATTTGTCTTAACTTATTAATTAAAAGGAAGAAATCACAAAGACAACAAAAATATTTTTCATGAGATTTTATTAGACTGAGCACCTGTTGTGAGAATTACTGTTCAAAAGTCTCTAGCTCTGGGTGAAAAATTAATGTGTTATGTTGAACATAACCAAAATAACTTACATTTTGCTTTTAGGCTAACTTAAGGGGATCAAAATTCAGATTGTCTGTTTAAAGCAAATGCAGGCACTTTAAAATCTACTGTCATTCCAATTTGCTAGTGGGCAGATGGCTGCTGTGAGTAAACTGTGCCACACTCAGTGAGACTGTGGACTGGTAACCATGTATTTGTGACCCACAATTTTGAGAACTTCAGAAAAGACACCAGTGCTATACAAGTGTATATATATTTGTATGTGTTTCATGAATGAGCAATCTGAATACTTTTTACATTTCAAAAACATGCCAGAGGTAATAGTGCACAAGTTGATTTTCATATAAATGTAGTATCAGTCAGAAAAGTTCTTGTAATTATAATGCTATTATAAATACCATTATTTTATTAATTTTGGTCTTGTTAGGATGCTATGACTAAAAGAATATGTTAATTTCAAGTACTGATTACAACAAAGCAAAAATTAATTGTTACTGTCTATGCTTCAGAGCAGCATAGATAGTACCATTAACTGCTTTTTCTGTCTTTCACCTGGCTCATATATGAAACTCTGCAAGTGTGATACTTTTTAATTCAAAAGGATTTAATTAATGTCAAATATCCACAAAATAGCATTTTTTGCATCTTTTGCTCATACTCATGTCCTGATAAATGAGATTATTATTTTAAATACCCATGAAATCCAGCACTGGATTTCACCCCAAAGGTTAAGTTGTGGGGTAAGGTTAACGTTAGGTCGTCAAAGTGCAAAACAAAACTTTTCTTTTCTTGTACAGCTTCTCCCAGTTATTTTTTAAGCACTGCGGGCCAGTTGTGAAGTAGCAGCACTGCTACTGTTTTCAGTATCCCCCACTTTGCTTGTGTTTATGCATCTGAGGTAAGTCTTCTGCATCACCTAGCGAGTAAATGACTGCAAAATGCTTAGGATGCCACCCATGACTGAAGACAGCAGAGGTGATTTAGTTTCTGAAAGGCAATATGAAGTCTAGCAGATGTTACTGACCAAGGCTATTGAGATAGCTGGCCATAGCCTGCCTCAACATCTAACTGCTGAATAAAAAGCAGAGGCAGCAGCAGAAGACATGCCGGTTTAGAGCGACAGAAGCTATAGAAGGAAGCAAAACTAAGAGACAGCAACAGTAAAACAAAGTACATATAAACTTTTAATGAATTAACCTTACAAAAGACAATAGCTTCAAAACATTTGACACGTTTGTACAAAACTATTCCAGCATTGTTAGTTCTCTCTTCAGAAAGAATGCCAGCAAGCCACCCAACGTGTCCCTGGCTATGAGATGCAACTGGTGATCACATCCAAATCATGTGTGGACAGAGTAAACTTATTTACAATACTGTATACTTTAATACCAGATTAGTGGATGCTATTGGGGAGCGACTGTATTTTCCAGAAAACACCATGCATCAGAAAATAGTATGCACCCCTAGCTTTATTGCCTTTTTTCCCCGCATTTGTCACTAACACCTCTCTTTAGTCCTTTCAGGATGTGTTACCTCCTTTTGATTCCTATTCCTTCTTTCCTTGTCTTTGAATAACAGTGCAAGTAGCAGTACAATCTTCCAGTCCTACAGCGTACATCACAACTGTCCTTGAACATAGAAATATCAAGGTGCAAAATGATGGCTCATGGGACTATTCTGCAGCCATATTAAAATAAGTGCCACATACCAGAAAATAGCACGCATGTTAAGGGCCAAAATGTAGTTAAAAAGTGCGTGATACTTTTCTGAAAATATGGTACTGATGACACGTACAAGTATCTTCAAGATGCCACATTCCCTTGTGAAAGGGATCTTGTCATTTCAGTATGTACAAAGTATGTCTTCAATTCTCCTTTTCCTTTTACATTTATTATTCCTCTGCAAGTGCTCATGTACCCCAGTGTTTGCAGGACGTTGTTTGTCTCCTCTGTAACCTGCAACAATATAACCAGTAATACAACCAGTGTTGATAACAAAGCAAAGCCAAATCTTCCAGAGTGTGAAGAGAACATAGTTTTCTGCACAGTTATAAGGGTTTTGCTATAATGCTTATAAGGCCTTAAAGGGTCTCAAGTGAGCTTTGAACACCTCAGCTTTCATGTAGTCTGTTGCTGTGCCCATTCTAATCACTTACACCAAGTATCAAATTTGGTGTAACCACTTCTGTACCTAGGGTTGCAAACAGAGAGCTTGTAGATACACAAATAGCACTAGGAACAATATTCTGCCTCACAGAGCTCTTTCCTCAACTTCAGGAGCTTATTTTCACTTCAGTAGACCCAAGCTTCCCCATCTTTTTACAAATACCAAGGCTGTGTAAATGAAGTGATAGTAAGACATTAGCATCACCTGTCAGAACTGCTGTTGCCAGTTTCTCATGTAACTGTCAGTGAACCAAACTTTGGGCCATTCTGCCATTTTAGGTGAAAGCCCACTATGACAGAGGGTGTTCAAGAGCATCAGTTGTCTCAGACTCTCTGTGTTTCTTTGTGAAGCAAACAAATGTTTGTAGATGTAGTTGCTTTAACATTCCTTCTGTTTTCAGTTTTGAGTAACAATTGGTAACTTTCCTTTTCCATTACTTACAGTTAAATAGTCTCAATCATAGATTTGAAGTGCTCTCAATTGCATGCTGGGATCCAAAAGTGCTAAGCAGCATACTAGGCAGATACTTAAAATGTGATCTCTGACTATGGAAACTCTGGGAATTTAGAAAATTGAAGGTCTTTTCAATACAGGTCTATCTATAATCTACGCGGATAATAATCTACAAGGATTATTAAACAGCATGGTTCATGACAAGGGAAGTTTCATGACAACTTTATGAATTTAACCTGATGTACAGCAGTTATGATAATTTCCTTTATTTACAAATAACTAACATCAGGATTGCCCTTCAGAGATAAGGTAGCTACTATTTTACAAGTTTAGAAATACACAGAATAAAAATGTGATTTCCCTCAAAATCTCAACCTAGAGGATGCATTCCCAGGCAACCCATTACTTCGTCCACTGTATTCCACTGTAGGGTCAAGACAAAATTTTTATTCTCCTCCTATTTTCTCTACAATTTTCTTTTAATTCTTTACTTAGCTTCAAAACAAAGACCTGTTAAGTGTACAAATATATGATGCTTTTAAGAACCAAACTCAAAGGAATAAGAGAAATTCTAGCACAAAATCAAGACTTACCTGTATTTTATCTAAGACACCCGTGCTGTCCATCCTGCTGGCCACATTGACTGTATTGCCCCATATATCATATTGTGGTTTTTGAGCTCCAATTACTCCAGCTATTACAGGTCCATGGTTTATACCTGGAAAACATCAGAACTTAACATTAGGAATGAAGAGAAGGGCAATAAAGCTGGTGAAGGGCCTGGAGCACAAGTGCCATGAGGAGTGGCTGAGGGAGCTGGGGTTGTTTACGCTGGACAAAAGGAGGCTCCAGGGAGACCTTATTGCTCTCTACAACTGCCTGACAGGAGGCTGTAGCCAGGTGGGAGTCGACATCTTCTCCCAGGCAACCAGTGACGGGACGAGAGGACATAGTCTCCAGCTGTGCCAGGGGAGATTTAGGTTGAACATTAGGAGGAATTTCTTCACAGAAAGGGTGATTGGGCATTGGAAAGGAATGCCCAGGGAGGTGGTGGAGTCGCCATCCCTGGAGGAGTCTGAGGAAAGACTGGACGTGGCACTTAGTGCCATGGTCTAGTTGACATGAGGGTGTTCAGTCATAGGTTGGACTTGATGATCTCAGAGGTCTTTTCCAACTTATCTGATTTTGTGATTCTGTGAAGATCCACTAAGCAAGGACACACAGTGCATCTGGCAACATGCAACAAGTCAATGAACACAGCATTTGGCCCATGCTGAATAGTGAGTACAGCAGTGAATAGTCTGCTCACCCTGGTTTTATCAAACATTTACAGCAGGAGAATGTTAGTTACAAAAATGCCGAAAGTCAGTTAATCTAATTTTAGTTTTACAGCTCTCTCCCATCCTGAGTAAAAAGCAAGTAAACTTGCTATTTTCAACCACGGGCATTCTAATAACCTGCTACTGCCTTTATTAGGTAGCATGAGGAACATACTGTGGGTGAGCAGCAGCTTCTGGGAAAACAGACATATTAGAATTTCTTTTCATTTCTACTTGTAGTGAAAAGGGCCTCTCCTCTCTGCAATACTTGATGGCCCAATCAAATTACTTTTATAGTATTCTTTGCTTCTTAAATGTAGAATAAACGAATGTGAATGAGTTGAAAGGATTTGAAGCCTTGTCCTGAAGATAGGATTGACCATAGAATGGTACTAAATAATTACAATATAAATATACATATTCAAATAACTTGATTAAGCATGGAGTAGAACAATATAGTAGAAAAATATAGTCCCTTATTAGACTCTGGACATATTTTATTTTGCAGTCACTTTGTAACCTATGTTATGTCTGTAAAGGGAGTAAGTTGTACTCTGCTAGTAGGGAAAGAAACCAGGAGGCAAAATCAAAAGTACTATTGTTAACCAGCATCAAATGTACTATAATTCTCACTATACATACCCATGAACAGGAAAGCCAAGTTAGACCTACTGACAAATAAACCCTGAACAAGCGAGTCATTTGGATTTCTAGCATTATCTCAATGGATCATAACTGACTTCAGTTAATTCCTTAAAAGCATCACTAGGGATATATCTATGCAGCAAGTTGAAGTGTGACTGTAGGATGGAAAGGGATCTGAGAGCTGGCTCATCTTGTATGTAACATGGCAGCACAGGTTAGCAACCACACTATCAGCCCACTTGGAAACCCTGGAAAACGTGACTGTAGAAGTTAAATTGGGAAAATATGCAAACACTAAAATAACAAATAGAACCTGATAAATATTTGTCTAAGTGCTTGGGTTTAAATGCACAAAGGGATTTGGGCATTGCAACACTTTGCATTAACAACTGAACCATGGATGGATCTTTCTACTTGACATGCAACTTGCAGAAAGCACTAGGGAACTAAGAGTGGAATCCACAAAACCCATGTCCTGGGCAGCCCAAGCTGGCTAGCAGGGAATACTGAAGAGATGGGTGTGGCCATAATCCAGAAACTGGGGCAGTGCAGTGGGACCTTCCTACTAAATACAGTGAGCAGAAGGAGACTTTTACTTTCTACCTCCTTCCTGAACCACCACTGCTGATGGTTTGAGTAATGGTTCAGGGGCTGAAGAGTCACCTTCAGATCTCTTCTCCTTCAAAGAGACTTTTACCAGTATCTCTTAGGAATGTGTTCTGGCTACCCAGGCATTCTGGGATATACTGCTCTATGTCATCCTGCTGGTGTGGGTCTCTTTCACATGACACACCTGTATGTTTGTTGGGGCAAGGCTGGAAGAGTAGTACTCTCAGTACAAGTGAATGATCTAACAGAGGGTGATACTGTCTCTTTCTCTGATATCCAAAGCAATATTTAATCATTCTATGAAATGCAATACTGTTTAGTAGGAATGACAGAGAATATCTCTTTCTAAAGTATCCTACAGCCTGGGCTCATAGCCTAGCCTCAGGCAAAACCAGGAACCAAATTAAGTCACCTACAACACAGATACATGTTCTAACTAGGAAATTATATGGAAAACAACACACCAGCCTCTCTTCTGAAAGAAAGCAGTACCTGTGCAAAACCTGCTGCAAAAGCGTATCTGAGCTTGTCTCATAAATCGAGCACCTCAGCTGGCAAAAGGGGAGGAATGCCTAAAACATCATGTAGGTGCTCCCCTACCTAGCCTGACAAGGTCAGAGTAGTGTGTGCCTCCTAAGTCATGCTAGCATTGCTGACACTCAGAGAAGATTATGAAAGCCGAGACCTATAATGAGTTGTAAAAATTTCAGGCTTAGAGACTGACCGAGGGAGGCTTTTACAAATGGCAGTTTGTATACAAGCCCTTACAGTGGGGACTAGGTCAGAAGCAGGTGTTAAAATGTTTCAGTGGCTATAATTAGCATGGATATCAGATGATCTCATCATCAGGTGGTGGTGGGAAGTGGAGAAGAAGTGAAGTGAAAATGGGAAGTGAAGATCTCGGTGCCTATGTTGGATTAAGGTGGCAAAAGTACCACTCTGGGACCTGTGTTCCTTTTTAAATGTTCTCCATTTCATGAAGCAAAGAAGTCTGAGTTGTCTGGAATCTTTAGCAAGAACTTTAAAAATCCAAATTAAGTGTTTTGTTTTTCCCTTTAGAAAGTTTGCTTCATGATCCCCACTTTAAAGGACTCAGTATTGCTTTAAGCAGTTTGCAGACGTAGCCCCAGCACTCGGCAGCTCTTTATCTGTACTGAAGCTGCTGATATAAATGTGTTTGCAGGTGTGTGCCATGTCAGCTATGGCAAAAGCCATCATATCTGTAACACTCTGAGAAGGAAGCACACTTCAGATATGCTTTGTCACTTTTAGTTCTAGTAAGGAATACAAAACATACTGGCAAAGGAGCGCCCTAAGAAGCCCCAGTTTGAAGTCAGGAGACAGCAAGTTTTGCCAGTGGGTGGCACTGTGAAATAGATTTGAGCAGCCTAAAGGAAAAGCAAGCAGCATAGCAAGAAAAAGACAGGAGAATAACTGTTGGAAATCAAATACTTCTGACACGTTTACAGGATTTATGGGTTTTCAATATTTGTTTACTGTTTTCATTTCACACTTTCCACGTTACATATTGCATTGTGAAACTGCTGTGTGCTGCTATCAGGAAAGAAACATTTGGGAACATATGGTTCTTGACCAGCTCTGAATTAATTTATTTCATCATTCTTTCCATTGCTTACTGGAGCTATTTCTTTTTAAAAATACCATGATGCACAAGTAGAAGCAATTAGAAACTGAAACATAAGAGATACCTCTTTCCAAGATAAATAACTAGTCATCTTTCCCTTGTCTAACACTGCAAAGGAAAAGGTGCATTTTTGTATGCTTGCTTGAGTTTAGTACATGTAAAATATTTCAAAGTCCAGCATCTCTAGCCTCTTATAGCTCTTGTCCTCTGAAACCATTGAAGTAGTTTTGCAAAGCCCAGTCTAGAGTTTTCTTCTGTCTTTTGGTATTGGTAAACTTAAAAAAATGTATGTAGCTAACAACCTCTACGATAATTTTTAAGTTATCATAAAACCAGAGTCATGTGAACACATTTTTTTCAACCATTCTTTACATAGGAATACTGCCTTTTTCTGAGTCGTGCCTTGAAACACTCAGGTTTCAGGAGCTGGGGTTGATGGGCAATACCATGTAGGCTGCTTTTAAATAGGGTGCTGTCTACTATCATGGCCTTTTTGGTCAGTTCTACTACTACTTTAATCAGCTGGTACTTGACACTGAATTGTCCCCCTTGCCCTTGACATTCTCATAAGAATCCTGTGATACTCACCTACTCGTAACTTGAAGTCATTGAAGGAATGCTTGTTTATGACATCCAGTTTTGCCACCAAGGCAAATGCAAACTCCACCATGGTTCCTATGTGCATATACTGTCGTTCAGGTTCCTGAATTTAAAACACAAATAGAGTAAAATAATTTTCCTGAGCTTTGGTTGTTGAATACAACTTTGAATACAAGCTTTGAATACAACCAAAATACACTGAAGGCTTGGAAAGCACTTAAACTGTTAAGGATGTCCTAATGTCAGCAGGCAGATTCAGAAAAGTAATGTAGAAGGTGGTACCCTGTCCAGCATCTGTTAGATCAATGGCCAAGAAACAGGATGTATTTTACTTACACAGCCAGGCAGTCTAGAGGTGATAGATCCAAATCATGCCTAATGTAATGTTTTGATTGTCAAGTAATTCATTAGCGGCTAGCTAATCCTACAGGCACTCAATATCTGTGTGTGCCTAGGACTTGTTAATTCATTTTCTCTAAATGTCTGCTTCTATTTATTCCCTTTTATAATAACTAATGCTTATGGGCAGCCCCACAGAGACTCCTCCCTCTCACTGTTGCACAGCTCAGAACCCTTATAAGATGCTTAAGATCCAGTGAAATTCACATTTTAAAGAGTTCTTCCACTGATCTCATCTGGCAGATATGTAAGTATCTCTGAGAACACTTAACAGACCTGAAAATGACTAAAATACAAGAGCAAGAGGGCAACCCCATCCTGTCCCCTAATTTACTAGCTCAGAGCTTATACCACTTATAAAGGCTGTAGACTTCATCTTTCCTCATACGTAACGAAGTAACCTGACTTCTAAGTACTGTTTTGAGTCTTTTCAGACTGAGGAGAAAATTGATTTTGGTCTCCCACAGCCCAGAGTAGGATCCTGACAAGTGAATGATTTCATAAGAGATGGACTCATTGATCTCTGTGAGAAATTGCTGAATCTTTCTCATTTCTTGAGATAAAGTGACAGAAGAGATGGACAGATGACAACTTCAGAGATGATTCACAGCGTGCATGCATCAGCCTAGGGTGGGACAGTAGTGGTGCTTGCTGGAGCAGCTGTTTAGATGAATGAAGCCTATTTCCTTTGGAGTTCACTCCTAGCTAAAACAGATGGTTTCCTGTTCAGTTGATATATTCAGACCCCTTCCTGAGGCACTTAGTCTTCCTTGGACGCTTGTTTTAAGCTGGGGGTGGTTCCCAGCAGTATGTCTAGCAGTCAGTCACTGCCACACTAGGTACTGCAGTATCCATGCATCTTTGGGATCTGGAATGAAGGCTGCTGAGTTCTGGTGGATTTCTTTTGCGAGTGTGAATTAAGTCACCAAAGGAATGCTAAACCGTGGATCTCTTGATCGTGAAATAACTCAAATAATAAATTTCTTCCTCTGCACACACTAGTTGTAGTTGTGATTGAGAACTCTCTGCGTCTTCTAATCTCTGGTCTGCAGTTGTGCATTTTCATCATCCTTTTCAGCTCCCTGTATGACATGTCAGAGCTAATTTAAAATAATTCTTTGTCCTCAGCATCTTTGGGGTCTATAGTTCATGTGGTAATTGTTTATGTTTAGAAGGAACACAAGTTTGGCAAGAGCACATTAATCCTTAGCAGAGACTGTGTTAATTCTTAATTGCTATCTCTCTATCACTAACCTGTTGTACTCTAAAGATCATGGCAAAAGCAAGTTTTTTAAGTTATGAATTGCTTCTCTGAACTTAATTTCCACTGACTACAGTTCCTAATGCTACCATATTAAGTAAACTAGAAATAAAGGAACACATTCCTTCAATGCTGAGGCTGAGAGTTCTGTAAGTGTATAGTTAGTAAGGCAAAGCATCCCTCCCAGCATACAATGGAAAATATTAATCCTTGCAGTCTTTTGTACGCTCTGTAAATTCAGTTCTGATGCAGCACACAGGAATAAAATGCTGTATTGTATTTAGAGTAAAAGGCCTGTTTTAGCAAATACAGACATGGCATTTTCAAACCACAATATGAAGAACAATTCACAGAAACTACTAAAGTATACACTTGTCCAATTCAATACAATCAATGTTAATAAGAAAAAAATAGGCCACAGTATTATACATTGCCTGCAGCCTAATGAACAGAATTTTAGTCTTCATTTGAACATGCTTTTTATTAAGTAGGAACATTTTCCTGTACCTGACACTGTTCTTGGTTGGGTGTAGCGCTCAATCCTGTTGCTGCCATGTAAGTGCTTCCAATGGTCTTTATCTTTTCAACTCCACTGAACTTTGGCTTTGACAATAACTGTAAAACAAGGACAGTTATTCATTATTCAGATCAGCAGCCTTGCTACTCTAACACCATTCAGAGCATTAATTCTTAGAGCAGTTTCTATATAGACCCCAAATGACTTCACAAATATATACAGGATGAAGGACTTAAGGATGGATAAAACAATGGTATAGATTCCAAGAAAAGGGCACTTCTGCCTTCTAAAATACCTTTTTATTATAAAGGGACTAAATTTATAGTAATGAGAATAAATTCAACCTTATTGTGCTTTTAAAAGTCAGTAGACTTTGCACTCATATGGTATTGGAACTGGATCACCATGCAAGCCAATGGTTAAGCTTTAAACAGCTTTCTGAAAGTAAACATCTACTCCATGCCAATGGGATAGTCCATATCAATGTGACTAAAATCCAAGGATTTTAGTTCATATCCCAGGTTGTTTTGGACATTTGACACCCAATGTTCTCTAGGTGGGTTTGCTGCTAAAATACCCTCTGTAGCTGCAGATCTGCAAATCCAGTGCTCTCTGAGTCATGACACGATATTAATGCCTCTTACTGGTTTCTTCATAATTAATAACTTTCTTAAAGACAAATACTGTTCTCAATGAGGTTTTTATAGCTGCCTTTTCACAATCCATCTGTAGTCATACTCTCTGCTTGCTTCTAACTTCAGAGAATGGAATATTAAAACTTTTACAATCCTTTGATTTGCTTATGTATTGACTGAACAACACTCTGTATGAGACCAGCACAGATCGGGTATAACACAAAGTTGTATCTGACTTCAGACACTCATATTTAGAACCTGTGGTTAATATATGGCATGTAATGTGACTGCCTCATGAGCTGCAGCTAAAGGGCAAAAAAAATTCTCTGTCATATATACACATAGAATTCTCTTTATAGAAAATCAAAAGCAATTGAGCATGAGGTCAGATCAATCTCTGATGTATCCCACATAAAATCTCTTTTTCCTTTAATACTCCCTGTAAATATTTTCCATGTGACTAAGCACTCAGAAGTTCTTTTCGGACAACTCTTCCACTCTCCTCTTCAAGCATGTTTTCTAACTGTTGCATACCCTGAGTTCTTAAGACTGAAACCATACATCAGTTGCTGTTAGGAGTACATACATCATCAAAGTCCGCAATGATCTCATTTAGCAGCCTGAGACATTCCAACCCTTCCTTATTTACATCAGATTCTGTGTAAAATTCCTTGAAATCCGGAACAGAGGCAAACATGACACAGACGCAGTCATATGACTGGTGATACAGGTCCTGTCCAAAAGAGAACAGAATAAAGAAAAAAAAAGTCTATCATACCCAGCTGGAAATAAGTTTCCTTATTAATATGCGGTGTCCAGGGTCTAAGAACAGAGGTGCTGCAGTAGTTGGCATGCCTTAAGATGGTGGTTGGGTGTTTTTTGCATTTATTTGCATTTATTAATTTTAAACAGTGTATAAACCTGTTTGTAAAAGAGATCAACATATACAGCTGAAAATATTTTAATGATAATTTTTCTTCCTGAACATTAACTCCATGAAAATAAAATATTCACTAATTTATTAGATAGGGCCCATCTCTGAGAGTTCTTATGAAAAGAATTTAGTCTGGCTTGCATGGCTGAAAATGTGTTTTGCAAAACAATATCTAATTTATTACTAGCTGTTTGTATTCTTGTAATAACTAGAAAACTGAACCAAAATCACAAGCTCAATGCACTACAAATGCATAATGAAATATGATCCTGATTGATAGTTCCTAACCTAAAATGACAGAATGCCTAATAGGACAAAATAATTGTAATTTCTTTTGCATAACAAGGAGCTGAGGCAAAGGGAAAGAAGTCACCTGAACTAACACTTATTTATGACAGAGTTTGCACTGTGTTCTATCACCACTGAAATGAGAGCATCTCTGCTCCACAGAAAGATTCTGGAGCTAAAATGGACCACCTCCCACTTCCCCCTGCAGGTTGCTCTCCACTGCCCTTGAGCATTAGACTATCTCTTCATTCAGGACAAATTCACATCCTAAGAAAAAAGATAGAAAGAAAGAAAATTTATTAAACTAATACTTAAAAAAATAGTATCTCTGCACAAAGGTACAGAGGAATACCACAACAGTAAAAGAGGCTGTTAACTACTATAATGTATAATTATCTTCAAGTCGCTTTTTGAGTAAACAGGTATGTCAATACCCAGATGAAAAGGATTTGTTCTGTGACTTCAAGAAGCATAAGATATTATGTCCCTTTTTATTTAGCAAAGCTTGGTTTTTGCAATTTGACTGGCAATGTGTCCTTTTGGAAGAATGGGGTGTGCCTGTGCACAGATGTGCACAGACACAGCAGATCTCTACTGCTGATGCATAACTGAAAAATAACTGAACTGTGCGAGAACTGTCGACTGCCTCATCCCAGCACAGGTGTGAGAGAAGTTTCTGAGCAAACATGAAAATAATGGTGGACAAGGAGGAACAGGAGCAGCTGGAGGAGGTAAATTATTTATGACTATATTTCTGTGCCCCTGTATTTTCTAAGGATTCGATAACAGTAGCATCACTGAAACTCCACCGTGACTGTGTGCAATATGGATGGAATACATTGTTGCAATTCACAGCTCAAGCTGTTATTCTGTTGTTGCCTCAGAGGACTAGTAATTGTGACTATCACAATAAATGTCACAGAATTTTAAGGAGGCATCCCCAGATACTTTATTTTGATCTTTCATAATAATAAAGGCTGTGACAATTGAGTGTCTTAGTTTTCCTGTGAGTACTTCTCTTGAAACAGTACTCTCCAAAATGTTTAGTCAGAAAATTAAATGCAATACCATTCTAGGAAGGAACAGCTTTTCTTCTTTTAACAAAAATAAAATCATCCTGTCTTTTGCATTCAATCCTTTTCTTTTTCCTCTTTAATAACATCTGAAATACTGCAAGTAGGTTCCTCTTACTGTTCCCTTATCTCCAGTGCCTGAAGATCCGCTTGGCATAGAGAAGGCAAAGCGGTCCCATTCTGTGTCTTGGAAGGGTGTGGTGGTCAGCTTCTCTGGAGAATTTTTGCTCTAAGTAGGGTGCCAGCTCCATCCTGTAGCTAACGAAACCGGATCCTCTTGCTCACTAATGGGCTTGCCAGTGAGCTTTCAGCACAAAAGCTCCCAAGCGCTTTGTTCTAATAGGGAATCTGAATGATAACAGCATTAAGGAGAAAGCTGCACAAGCCAGGTGCAGATATATTTAATACTGGCCCTGTTTCATTTTAGATTTGTTCCTGTCTTTCTCTGAATTGGAAGGGAACCTATCTGGTATCCAGCATGCAGACTGTAAGCAGAAACCCAGCTCTGGAGGTTCTGGTAAAGCAAACAAACCTTTATTATTTGCTTTGAAGGAACTTTGTTTTTTGCATATGAACATTAGTCAATGTATATCCTTTTATAAAAAGACTTTTACTGGTCATCTGAAACTACAGTCCTGCTGCTCTCAGTTAGCATTCATCCACTCACTTTTTCCTCTTTCATTTCCTCTGCCAGCTCTTCAGCAGCACACTTTGTTTTCCCTTTTCTCCATATAGCTGCATACATAAAATACTAACAGAAGTAGTATTTTGAAACAGACCATTCATTATCTTAGTCTCAGAATCTGTTTTAAACAGAAAAGGACATACATGAAACTATACTAACTTTAATGTTTGCAACTAAGGAAAATGTGGACAAATTTCAATTCAGTTGATTTACATATCAACACAGAGAAAACAAAGGCCTGATCTGTCCTAAAATCTGTAGGTGTATATACATACACAGAGAGAACGTCCTTTAAGGCTCAACACAACCTTCCTGACATTGAAACAAATGTGAAGACATGACAGATGCTTATATTCCTGAATACTTCCAGGGATTTGAAAGGGCCTTCCTTCTTTAAAAACTGTGTTTAAAGAAACAAACTAAGAAACAACTTCCAGGGGTTGTTTTTTAGTAATGGATGCCATTAAAATCATGTCAAATCATTTTTACTTCAGCTGACATGATGTATTGGGGAGCTCAGTACATTACAATTTCTGTTCTTCATTAAATTTAATTAACTCATTCCAACCTAAGAATCTTGAAGGGTGACATGACAAATCCAGTGGCCAATACGAAGGTAAGCAGATGGTGTTGCTCTGCTGGGCTGCTGAGGTGGAGTAGGACATAATCAAGAAAGCAATCTCCTGATGGTTTGCTGTGTTTAATGCCTTAACTAAGAACTGGAGCTGAGTCAACTTGGCTTCCAGCCAAAGTCTTCACCGCATTCAAAGGAATCCCACAGCAATTTTCATTTGACGTTAGCTACCAAACGAATATTTGCAGCAAGTACTGAAGTATTGATCTGAAGTACTGATTAGTACTGCTTAATGCAAACCACAGTGAAAAGGAAGACATTGTCCTTTTTGACTCAGGAGATCAAAAATGAATCCCTAAAGCTGCCCTCTGCCTCTTTTGCCAGTTTTGGAACAATTATTTGGTATGCACAAGTAATTCAAACTCCTACATTTAAAATCTCTATAGCTGTTACTCTCTCTAAATGGTTTTCTATTTTCATTTTTTCTTGCTTTGTTATTACTGTAAAGGAATATAAGGAGCAGATCTAATTTCCACCAAAGGAAAGATGGATCTTTTGGGTGACTTCTGGTGCTTGGATTAGGTCCATAAGCAGTGAGTAAACAGGTAATTCAGTGTCCACAACATCCTTCCAGAATTAACATAGCCACTCTTTTAGTGAAAAGGTTAATTTTCACTCTAATAAGTAAGCTCTCCAGTCAACAGAAGAAAACTCAGAACCTGGCTGCAACTCCACTGATCATGGAGGAAAAAATATCTGAATGCATATGATTTAAATTTAAATCCATATTGATTCAACCATCCTGTTCTTTCCCCTCCTCACCTTTTTTAACCATCCTTCAAAAGGCAAGGTGCATTGCCACTTAAGAAAATGTCACATTTTTCTTTCAAGGTATTAAGGTGCATTCAGTGCTGTACAGCAAGCCTTACAGGAAGGTAAGGGGGAATGAAAGTGACTGTAAATCTGCAATCTCGCTGTATGGACCTACTGTTCAAAACAGTACTAAGTGGTATTTCCAGGATACGCTTTCTTACAGAGCAGAGGATAAACAGACAGCTGACCTCATTCTTCAGGTTTCTTGCCAAGAAGTGTTCAGCTACGTGGGCTGGAAGCACATTCTCCAGAAGCACCCGATTTAGGTTCTCCATGGTTTCAATCTCCTCCCGCTCTTTTTTGAACTTGTTCTTCCACAGGAAGTCTAACCTACAGTAATATTCATTCTGTTACAAGAGGACACAGAAGTAAAGAAACAATAGGCATCTCGTCCTGCTGGAGTACAGGTTTAAGAGACAAAATAAGCACAGTACACAACCCCTACAATGCTATTATTTGGCCACTCAACTACAATTCCAGATCTCACAGCAATCAAACCCCAAGCATACACTATGTGACATACATTTCATCAAACCCAACAAAAAAGCCCAGGAGAAAATAAGAAAAGTCGTAAGGGGCCTTAAACAGTGGAAGATTTATTTATCTACTCTCAGACTTTAGTAGAAATTCATTCCAGAAATCAAACACTGTAATGGAAACAATTTACAGTTTGCAACTTAATATGATTTTGTAAGTGTAGAATTTCACTTACAAAAATGGGCATTTCAGGAAGACCCTAATTTTTACCAACATGAACTTATGTCATGCAATCAGCCTGGCAAAAATGAAACAGCCTATTTATATAATATACATTCAATTTATCAAATCATGATCAGATTATCAAAAATGGCTGAGTCAGTTGGGCCAACCTAGTTGAGTTTTTGTTTTGTTGGTTGCTTTTTTTTTTCAATTGGTTGGTTGCTTTTACACTCCTTTCTATAATACTTGATTTTTCTTTTCTTTTTGTCCCAAAGTCTTCATAATAGCTTTCCAGTATCCACAACAATAACAATACCTGGAACTATATGAAAATGTGTAACATTCTTGGGAGTATGTTTTGAGATCCAATTTCATTAAAAATATGGTGAAAAATAAAACTGCATTTTGTGGAGGTTTCTCTACTTCTTTTCAATATTGTCAATGTTTTGTCATAAATTCCATGGCATTATTTCTACAGTAAAGCCTCCTCTGGCCTATCTCATTTGAGCTGAATAAAACAAGAGCTATTGCAATGTAGTCTATTGGTTTAAAGCTATCATGCAGTCTCGATGAAGACTATATTATTAACCAGGAGAGTATGATTATGATGGCAATCTTATTATAGAAAACTTAAAAATGCTCTACTAGTGTTATTAGCAGTCAGTAAGCATTCACATAAAAAATGAGAGCAGTCCTTCTGATTGGACAGTGGCTGTCATGGCTCAAAATGATTCACAGATATTCTATTGAGATCACAGCCAAAGATAAGAGTTGAAAGTTGAAATTAGATGGTATTAAGATGATCTGGCAAGCTTTTAAAAGGCAATGAAAGTAAAAACTGGTGAAGCAAAAAATGTATCTGCCAAATACTTGCAGGATGAAAAAACAGTAAGAGGAAAATGATTCCTCTGCTAAATGCATAGACAGCAATTCACTCAAGGCTTCCTTTAAATTAGTTGATAAGAGCTGGGTACTATTTAGATATTTAATTAAAAAACTGAAAGAGAACATCCATAACATGAAAACCTTGTTAACATACTCTCTTTGTGCTGATACCTGTACTACTAAGGACAGAATGCAGACCTCAAATGCACTGCAAAAGAAATAGTCTGGCTCTTCAGACTCAAAGGTAATATTCTTCTGAAAGTAAAATGGGTTGTAACATCTTAGCATGGATAATGCTGCATCCCAGAAATCTGGACTTTGAATGTCAAATAAACAAACTGGATATTTTAAATAATTACATGTTACTAAAAGATATTTGCAGATTATAAGCAAATGAAAATTGGGCAGAGACTTAAATACTTGTACAGACAATCATGGAAGAATAGAGATCCTGAGAAGACATTTCTCAGGAATTTGGAAACAAGATTTTGTTGTTGCCCTGTCATCGTGCCTGTATTAAATGGCAATTATCACTCCTATAAACCTTGAGGTCATGAACAGGATTTTTTTCAGAACTGTCCACATGATGCAAAATACATGCAGTCACTTTTTTAGGATGTCTTTTTTATACATACGTTAGATATTTATACATCCAAGAACTTAGATGTATAAATATAAATACACATAGATGGTAAATTCAAATACCACCAACTGTATTCATGCAGAAAAAATCCAATAAAACCCTGGGATGTCAAAATTATTGGCATAAATTGACTAAAGTAAATTGGATGTCTGCTGAAATTAGATATCCATACATTGTACTGACTTTGTATTGAAAAGAAAAGGTGGTAGCTAAGTGAAGTTTTCAAAAAGATGTTTCTTCTTTAAAAGCTATTGTCAAACAGATAATTAATTTACTACTTTACTATTTACTGAATTAAATTTAGGCTGCTACAAATAAGGGCAAAGAGAATTCAGAAATCAGAAAAAATAAATCAGAACGTATTCTACAATTTGCTTTGAAATTGGAAAAGTCAGCATATCATATTTCAAAATTCATGATCAGACTTTTAGAAACAAAAAGGCACTTGCTTATGAACTTACTTTTGAGTTGTGGGGTTTTTTTGTTTGTTTGCATGATATGAAACTTGTAGTGGATAGCCTGATCATTCAAAACAGACACAGTGTTACAGAACTGACAAATGGTAAGGATATAATGCAAATCTTTGGAAAACAAGCAGGAAGGCACTCCGTGAAAAACCATGCGAAGGAAAAGAGCTATTTAGACATATCAGCTAAAGCTGATACAACTGGAAGAGCTGACACCTCTTCTGTAAACATCTACTGCCTCCATCTACTACAAAGAAGTAAATGGTCATGTGACTAGGAGTGAAATTTGAAGCAAGTTTTCATTTAATTCTTCCAGAACAGACTCTTGAAAAGACTATATTGTACGAGAAGAGAAGGATCCCCTCACAGAATAAAAGCTCATTAAAAAACAAAACAGAGATTACAGATAAATAGTTTTCACAGCTGAGGGAAGTTGCCATAAGCCCCTCAGCAACAGAACTACCAGAGAAATTCAGTGTGGATAACCACAATATAATCAATCATGGAAAAAAATATACAGCCAGCCTACAGAGTAATGGAATACATATTATTTTAGGTACTGTTGAGAAAGGAATTCATAGGCTATGTCCATACTGGTAATTCAAAGCAGATCATAAGAGAGATTCAATGCTCATAAGTATTTAAATGTGAGCGCACTCCTTACACAGTCAAGCCCACACCAATCTGCCATTCTCCTGGGAAGGGTGCAAGAGTCGCCATTCTCAACACATCATCTGCCTGGTTTTGAGTGTATGCAGAATGAAATGAGTCACTTGGTCTCAGTGTCAGGAAATGGTTGTAGCCTATGCTGGCGTGACCATCAAAAAAAAGCAGTTTTACTTTCTCCACCTCACTTCTGCCTGTCCACTCCCATTCTTTTGGCACAAGCATTGCTGCAGCCACGTGATAAATCTTGGAAATAGATCTGGCTCAAAAGCAACCATTTCTCCAGGGTTAATTTTTAAGCCTGACCATTTCCCTATTTTGATCCTCTATACACCTTCACAGTGAGCTGTGCCAGTACAAATGAAGAGTCACAAGGGTAAGAACGAGCAGCTGAGGGAAGGTCTACTTTTTCCAGCAGGGATGCTAGTTGTGCAGCTAAAAGAATTAAGCTGACTCATAAAACACGCAATAATATACTAACTCTCCCTCTCTTCATCCCCACCGAACCAGAGGCACATATTCCCTGCCTCTGCTTTTGCATTAGGACAGGCATCTCTCTGACCAGAGGTGAGCAGGTTCACAGCTTGTAGAAAAGCATACACTTTTTGTTTGGATGAACTTTTTGGTTACTCAGTCTAGGGGCAGAGGGGCACCAATGGCAGCTGAAGGGAAATGGAAAAGCCAGCCCTTTTCAGTGGCTATTATCTTTAGCATTTTAAAAATAATCAGATATAAAAAGAAGAAAAAAGATATATTCTCTGCAAAGTAGAAAAATGCTGTAACTAACAGAGAAATTAGTTGCATATTACCCTCTGTGGGAGAAGGGTAAGGAAGAATTTCACTTTGCCTACACTGCCAAGATGGCTTAGCAGCATCCTGCAAGTGCCACTCAATGAGAGTAGCCAACAGAAAGTTTAAAAACAGAAAGACACACTGTCACATGACTTTTTATCAAACTGTGAAAATCATTATCAGTGTTGGAAACACCAGGAAGATAAAATGGGTTAAAAAGGGGTCTGACAGTGAAAAGAGAGCAGAACAGCTAATAGCTATTAAACACTGCCGCAGAAATGCCAACTGGCAGAAGGTGGGAGGTATGTGTTCCTGGAAAGGTCACTCTGTGCAGGTTGATTGCCTCCCCTATTCTTTCCCAAGCATTTTCTACCAATCAGTATCACCAACAGTAACTTCAAATGGCTGGTCTTATGCCAGGTATGTATTAAAATTAGTTCATAACATTTTCCAGTAATATTTAGACTTCGCTTGAGAGAGTTTGAAAATGCAGAGGTTTTTTTCTTCTTCTTCTTTAAGGGAGAATAAATTAGCAGAAAAATCAAAGGCAAAAGACTGAAGAGTTACAAATAAGTGGTATCATGACAAGGATCCTGGACCTACAGCTCTGAAAATGAAGACTTTTTCCATTACAGGATCACATCTTAGTTGGCGTGACAGAGAACATTTGTAGTTGTGTGCAGAACAAACTTTCTTGTTGACGTGACTGAACCCACAAAGAAATTCCTCCTTTCCCAGTGAAGATGATATTCCTTCTCTCCTTTATTCTTCGTATTGCACCCACTGCCTCCATCTGACACTTTGGTTGACAGGGACTAAAGGTTCTCAACTGATGTGATGAAGTGCTTATCCCTCTTTCCGAGTGGAAGTAGCTGTGCTCCAGACCCACTCTCTGTTACCATCAGCAAATGAGCAAACTCCAGTGTAGTGCTGGCAACAAGGCAGGTGAAGAATGTTATTTCTAACTCCAGAAGGATGTTCCCCACTACAGCAAATACTGCAGAAGCTGCCAGGTAAGAATTTTTTGTGTAGTAACCTGCAGGGCCTGCATGGCAATTTAAATGACAGTCACTACAGTTTTGAGGAAGTGTAATGTAAGTGAATGATTTAAGGACAATCTGGGATAAAATCCTTGCCAAGGCTGCAGTCTGTGGAGGCACAGGCCATTCATGAGATCTCACATGGATTGCCTCTTCCATTTCAGAGCCCTGTCTTGTGCACTGCATTGTTCCTGGCACAATGGGCTGGAATTGCAGCTTTTAGCCATGAATCATATACAGGCCTGAGGTTTTAGAAAAAGAACTGCCCTTGCATCTTCCTTCAGCTTAGTATAGGTGTAAGACCATTGACATCACGTTTATTGTGAAAAAGCACAACTGGGTAATAAAAAGGGTAGTTTCCTGTTGGGTCACAGTTCCAGTGCAACCCTGGCCTCAGTATGTGGTACACTTCTGTGTGCACGCTACATTGTTTCTGTGTCTGCATCAATTGTAATAACTGTGAAGAAAATAGCTTGTAATTAAGCAACCAGGGAGACAGCAGATGGGTGCAGACAGATGGGATCAAACCGGGAAGCTGCGAGCCAGTATCGGCCAGAGTGACAAGCAACAGTCACAGTACACTATCAGCATAATGTCTCAATGACAGCTGTGGGTGAGTTTTAAGGGCATATGGGAAGGTAATAAAGAAAATAGCTTTATAGATGCTTCTGACACTCCTTTGCAAAGGTATGGGACAGAAGGGGACAGAGGTGTTTCTTTGGGAAGGTGACAGACTGCGTGTGGCGGCTGGCGTTGTGTCCTCTGGTGCAGATGAAGAGAAGCGTGGGTCTTACCTGCCTACCCAAAACCAGCAATGTGATGAAGAATATAAACAAGGAAATTGAGCCCATTGTCTTCAGGTCCTTCAGTATTCCTGGCCTACAAAATAAAAAGGTAAGTAAAGCAGGCTGCTCAAAAGTTAAACCAATATTACTTCAAGCACAAAAATAAGACCATAATTTATATATACTACTTTCTTGTATGTAAACTAAGACCACTTAAATATGATATGCTTTATTATTTGATATCATTACAAATATTATATAGCTTTAATTACTTCTACTACATTCTGTGCAAATGTGCCTACATTTTTAAGTCCAATAGTAAGATCAGGATTTAGTAAAAATAGCATCCTTTTTTACTTACAAGTGGAGAGAATTTGTGGCTTACTCTATACAGGCAGAATAAAAAGAGATTTTTAATGCAGTAACACTATTTCCATAATGGAGAGATTGACCATATGCAATGAATATGGAGAAACAGAAACTCAAGCACCTAATTCCCAAGATGCCTTTCACCTGAGAATTACAGGAGGTACAAATGAGATCTTGTACAGAGTTTATTAAAAACTCTGCTTTGGCAAAAGTCACTAGAGGTAATGGGAAAAACTCCTACTGATGCCACTGAAACAAGAACTTTTGTGAGAGATTTAGGAAGGAAAATACCAACAGACACAGAGCTTGACTGGCAAAATCAAAGCTGCCAGAAGCACATGTTCAGTCTAACCCATGTCCTGGTTCTCCATACCATCACACAGATACCCTTTCCACTAATGCAGTGCAAACAAAGACCTGGGTTTGTTCACTTAGTCTTTAGATTTAAGTGTAAAGGAAACCTACACTTTTTTTTTTTTTTTTTAGATCCTTTGCCATGTTACAGCACAAGAAAAATTGTATTGAAACTATACTCTGAATACCCAGACTCTCTGATGTGGCATATGCCATGCACTTGGCCTACACACAAGAGGATCACCATTTGTTTTGAAATTGAGGTAGGTGTTATGGCTGTCCAAAACGTATTTTACACAGAAATAGCTGGAATTGGAGTCATAATTTTGGTCTTATATATTAACACCTGTAACAAAGATTTCAGCAGTCTCACTGAAAATTTAAGGTATAAATTCACAAGCACAGCAAAATTTTTAAAAAAATCCACCTGTTGGTCTACTAATTTTTTCAATAGCTAAGACTGCATTTGTAAAGATGTAAGACTATGTACTAGTTCTAAAGAAGTTGACTTCCTTTGGCTTGCAGCAAATATGCTTTAAAAGCCTTAATGATGTTCAGCCTGAGGCCTTAACAACCTTGATGATGACTTCTTTGTAACATCCTTTATTACAAAAATGCAAATTAAACCATACTGTATTTCCTATAGTATGTGACTTAAATGCCTTGTCCAGACTTATTTTATTCTAATGCTCTGAGGTGTGATATTAAAACAAATATCAACTGCAGCACGACAAGGATTTTAAATTGTGACTCAGATTACACAGCCAAAGACATACGTTCCCTGACATAAGAACTACCATAGGTAGTATTTAATTTCAGAAGGATTGGAGTTAGCCACCTACCTTCTAAGAGGTGCCATTGCATACATAAATTTGCTGTAGTCATCCAGCATGGGCCCATGAGTGTGCAGAAGGATAACATTGTAGCCCACCAATGCAATCAACATTATTACCATTTTCAACTCATAATTTATCCTCAGGAAAACAGAACAGGAAATGAGCCCTAATATGCAGCTGTATATAAAATACTGGCAAAGAAAAATCAAATGGAAAATATTTAGAATTTGGCTCTTGAGTAGGAAATCATGCATCATAAAATGCTCAGGCTAGTTTAAAAAACAAATTATTGACTGACCACTGAAGTATGCAATCTATCACAGTCTAGGACACCATGATTCATAGATAGCCAATAAAAATAAATTTATGCTCCCTAATTTTTACCCTTTGACACTTTTGATTTACTCATCTCCATTTGTGGGACACCACTGCTGGTATTGAAATCTAATGTAAGAGTGTACTGCCGGCAGACTAAGATTTATTCCTGTTCCACTGCACAGTTTTCTTTCATGCTCAAGTCCAGTGATTACCCTGGATGTATTGCTAGCATTAGGGTCAAGGTAAAATGTCTGAAGGTCTGAAACTAATAATTTCAAAGCCTATATTTGCAGCTATTATAAACTGATGCAATACACAGTTGTTATGAACCTCATAGAATTTTACAAACTCTAGAAATACAGCTAGGATAGGAAAAAGACAAAGTTATTAACAGGGTCTATATAAATATAAAAAATCCTTCTGTCAAATCCTGTGCAGTTATAACTATATAAGAACTGGGTTGCATTGCTGAAAAACCAAAAAGCATTTTCTTTCCTAACTCATATATGCCAACAAAAATATGTATGGCTGCAGTTAAATTCCTGGAAAAGTATTTTCTCTTGATACTTTCTGGAAATTGATTAGAGCATAAAATTAATGCTAAAACAGAATCATCACTAGAATCATTATCTTAGTTTTTAATATGCAACACCTTTGCCAGAAATGCTTCCTGAAAATTACAGTTCTGCACCTTGCAAGGAAGTTTCTTTTCTGAAACAAAGCATTCTATTTCTAGACATACTATTTTCAGACCACTGTTGACTTGTTGATGGCAGTGCTTTTGCAGAACCTGAATCACTGTATACTAATTTTGGAGGATCACTAAGAAGAATAATTTTCACAGCACCCTTCAGAGAGAATTGATCTACCTCTCAATCTCTGCTGCTGCTATAATTTGTTTGAAGATCTGGTTGAAATAAGAAATAGATAGAACTATTGTTCAGAATCACAAAAAAATAAAACTTCTCTGATGGCTGCATTTCAGAGGAGGTCACACTCCAAATTCAGTGTTACGTAAAAATAGCAGCATCCATTTTTGAATCTGTAAGGCATCCTACTGTTGAAATCAGTTTTCCAAAAAGAAACAAGCAAAGGCAGTCTTGAATCTGTCTTGAATCCACAACTGGATACTGTTTGACAAAACCCAAGAAATTTTCAAGTGGAACAGTGTCTGACAGTGTTCCATAGGAATACATACAACAGACTGAAAATTTCAGCTAAGATTTCAGACAGGGGTTGATGGATTGGAGAAGAGTGGCACAGCCACACACTGAAGAATGCAGACTCCAATACTGTGCATTGCAACGCAGTATTTCAGAAAGCAACAAGCAGATCTAGAGAGTTTGGCAACCCACAGAGCAGTGAAGCTGAGCAGGCCCATGATCTGCTTACTGCATCCCTTGGCCACAGGATGACCTTGGCCAGATAAGCCAATTTATCACAGCCCAGGAGCCTACAGGCAGTTCCCACCTGGCACCAGCGTGATGCCGCCTCTGTGGCCTCGGCTTTATACAACAGTGCAACAGCAAGTTCTCATGGATATCCCTCTTGCCTGACAGCCGAAACAGTGAACAGAAATGTTTCCTTCTAAGAAAATCCTCTAACAGCTCAAAAGAGGAAAATGCTGGGTAACCTCTCCGCAGACAGAATCTGTACCTCATGCTGTGTGATTCAAGATTCTCAGCATCTGAAGGCATGTAACTCCATCTATCCTCTTTTTCCTTCTTGTGCTAGCCCAAATAAAGGGTATTTTAACCAATACCCTACAGTCTGAGTACCTTTCTTACTGGGATCACAGGTCTGGTGCAAGGCACCAGTGCACTATACACTGGGATCCAGCCCAGTGCATCTGGTCTCTTCTCTTACATTTTAAGACCTGCAGTTCTGTGGGTATAAAGGTCTTTATGGAAGTAAGAAGGGATTTTACTCCCTTATGTCTGTAGAGAAGAACTTGAAAACAAAGTAATTTTATAATTTCCTAGTCAAATAAAGTATATTCCAAAACTGCATCTTTTAGAAGTCAGTATTATAACTTTTATTTATTTAACATGTGGAGGTGGCAGCACTGACACCAGACTGGATTTTAACCCAGCAACAGATATATACATCCTGAAGTCTCTCAGGCTTAACTTCTATTACATGGAAACTGCAGAAGCATCATAGCAAAACTAAACAAAACTAACCAAAAATGTCCATATGACTTAACCAAAAAAAATGTCCCTATGTGGAATCTTTGCTAAGTCTTTAAAAAAGCAAGCTATATAAATCAGAAAAGTTATTCTGGGGGGTAGAGAAGGAGGAAAATCAATTACTTTGCTTCAAAATGAATTTAATTCAACTGGGGCTAAAATAATTTCCAAACCTCTTATTTACTCATTTTAGATGACACAGTCAATAGATGTCAGGTCCACTATCATTAATCACATAAAGTTTATCGACATGAATAAAGCTTAAAATTAACACACAAATTCAAAATAGTAAATATTTAATTTAAGGAAACAAACATTTATCAGCTTAAGTATTCAATATCTCATTCAGTGAAGAGAGAGAAATTGTATTCCCAGATTAAAAAGAAAAAATCAAAAGTGGTAACTCAAAAGGAATTTATGGCTTTTTCAAACTAGAAGATCTATAGTGTCTGAGGATCAAAACAATGTGTATTTGAGAATATTTTGAAGTTTTAAAAATCTTTCGCTAACAAATTTTTCATTTATTATTTTCAGAACTGAAATTTTAACATAATTTTAATGCCAATTTATCAAAGACAAATTTTCTTAGATGAAAGAATATGTTTTAATACTTCAAAAACTATAAATCATGAATTGCCATAAACGTGCCAATCACAAGAAGAGCTGACAAACATCTCAGTTATACATGGGAAAACAAGCCAAAAAAAAGGCACACAAAGTCTTTTTTTTAAGAACAGCAGATTGAATCTTAATAATAAGTATACATTTTTGAAAACTATATCCTTCAGATGCTTGTTGGAAAAAAAAAAGAGAACAAAATGCCTTTCAAAATGTTCAAAACTGTAACAATGATTAGAAAAGAGAGTGACTAGAAAACCTGCTAACTAAAGAAGCAAACAAATATAAATAAAGCATTGGAACAATTTATTTCTGTGTGCTTGTGAGTGTGAACACATATAGAGACTGAGGGAAGGATTACATAATTCCTTTGTCAACAAGGATAACTTGATGTCAGAGCCAAATGTAGGCCGAGGCACCTATCCATACTTGGTGGTATTTAGTTAACTGAACTTGAAAATGAGAAACAGAAACTAAGGCTGCACTGTACCTTACCAGGAAGATGATGAAAATCTGTAAGTGCTGCAGTTACTGCAACTGGTTTTTTTCCAGAAGAATTCTATACATAATCAACATCTTGCTTTTGGGTGTGCCTGGGGTTGTTTAGTTGGACATAGTGAATAGCTGTTTCGTTTAAAATGTACTGTGTGGAAATCAGGACACACCATTTCAGTAATGGTCTCATTATTTCACCATAGAGATAAAACAATCTCCCTTCTCCTCTTGCTGCCACCAGCTTATTCATCCAAACCCAGTTGACCTATTTTGACACAATATACAGCTTGTTATGGTCAACTGCAGGTCTTTTGCAATCCTTTCAAGAATCACTGCTCTCTAGGATACAGTTCCCACTTTTTTGCAGCAATGTCCTTCTGCTTTTTGCCTGTGCCATTGTACTTTTGTTCACACTAAGACATCTTCTTCAGACCAGTTCAGATCTTTTAAGCAGTTTATACAGTAATACATGGGAGTTTTATTTCCATCCCTCTCACCCCACCTCTTAATCAAATACGCAGTGACGAAAGTGTGACAATTTCACACTTACTGTCAGTGATGAAAAGGATTAATATTTTCACGTCATCCACTGGTCCTTGTGAAATCTGCTTGTAGACTAACCTGGCTTTCAGTGTACAGTCTGCTTTGCAGATGCTGTGTGTTATCCTGATATCTTGTAACACATTGACCTGGGTGAGTTATGCTTCCTAGTTATCTTGCTGTTTCCTGCTTTTTTAATCTGACATTCATTAAAAACTCTATTTTCAGAAATACTAATCTCCTTTAACTTCCCACTTACTTCAAATGCAGTTGCAGCTGACTGAAAAAAAAAACTCAAGCTTTTCCTGCAATCTTAAAAACTGGTGAGTGATTAACTTCAAGCAGATCTGGCAACAGTCAATTTAGTGTAATTGTTGGAAACAAACAAAGAAATGTAAAATGAACTTACCGGTAGGAAAAAACAGTTATTTTGTATACACCATTGTGTCTGATTACTTGAATTAGGAAAACTTGCGTTGGATGAATTAAGAACTGTGGGAAAAGCTATCACAGCATTATCCAGGAAAAACTAGAAAAAAATCAACATATAATCGATTAGCTTGACAGCTGTTTAAGGTCAAAATAAAGAACAGAAATGGAGAAGCAGAGAAAGGCTTGCCAGTAACCATTTAACTTTGATACTTCAGTATTTTTTGGTATTTTAATTTGAAACAGGAAAAGAAAAATGACATAACATGATTACTTGTTCCTGCATTCTCAAACAAAAACAACTTTGTTAACCTTCACCTGACGCTTTCCATTTGAATAAAAGAAAAAAGGCTCTTTGTTGTGTTACTTTCATATATCAGAAGCTCACACACAAGAGACAATGATGAAATAAATTCAATATGAATAATTCCTGGGTTTACCTCAACTGTGAGTCCTATTTAAGCACAGGAAGACTTAAAGAAAGAATAAGTCTTTAGTGAAGTTGGTTTACACAGATGCAATAACATACTAATGCTGACAACAATATCGGGACTAATGTTACTGAAAGAGAAAAGTGGATCCACTGTCTCTTGGGTCATCAAATTCAGTCAGTTACCACACAGGAAACCATCATCATACGGACTCCCTTGATGTAGTGATCCAGTGCTTTCTTAATCATTTAGACTTTGGTGACTACAGTAATTCCAGTAGTTTCAGTTCTAACATTTAAGCTGTTTCTACATTTAACCACTATTCATGGCCAGTCATGTTATTCTTCTTGTGATAATCTCATCCTTTAGCTTTCAGATAGCCCCTTTCTCTTCCGAGTATTTACATTCCTAATATTTAATATCATTCAGCATTCCTTGTGCTCACTAATCTATGTTTTTCTAGTTCCTTCCCTGAAAACAAGTTCTTAATTCCCCTAATTGTTCTAGCAGTCACCCTCTGTATACACCTCTTTCAATTCAGCCTTATGGGTGATGAAAACTGCAAACACACATCCCAGATTTTATCAGTGAGTCATGAAATAGCACTAATGCTAATTCTGCAGAAAATATGTTTTCATACATCCTAGAATCACAGAACTGTTAGGGTTGGAAGGTACCTCTGGAGATCATCCAGTCCAACCCCCCTGCCAAGGCAGGGTCACCTAGAGCAGGTTACACAGGAATGTGTCCAGGTGGGTTTTTAATGTCTCCAGAGAGGGAGACTCCAAGACCTCCCTGGGCAGCCTGTTCTAGTGCTCTGCCACCCTCAATCTAAAGAAGTTCTTCCTCATATTCAGGTGGAACTTCTTGTGTTTTAATTTATGGCCGTTGTTCCTCCTTCTGTTGCTGGGCGCCACTGAAAAGAGTCTGGCACCATCCTCTGGGCACCTGCCTTTGAGATAATTATATGTACTGAATAAATTNTACTGAATAAATTGAATACAAAAATTGAATTTATATACGTAGAACAATGCTCCTTTGCTCACAGCTACAAAACCTTAATAGCTCAATGTACCTAATGCAGCTGGGCCTCAAACAGATCGTGACTTTATAGCAGCTAAACACATTCTGCACATGGACATCACCCCAGCCACTAACATCACGCTCAGAAAATGTGAGGTAGCTTTCCTTCACTGGGACTCACTTAGGTAAATGCAGTTTATACTCACCATGAGTTAAAAGCAGTCACATGGATAGTTATTGTGATTCAGCTGAGTTGACATTAAACCCACATAATTAATTAAAATCCTGAACTCATCACATATCCATCTGATGAGCTTCCAACATGTATCAGAATTTCTTGTCACTAATCTGTCAGACCAACTATAATCTTGAACTTTGTACTACTAAATTTCATCTAGTTCTTTTACTCAAATCCACACCTGACTTCTTCCTTTCTAAAATCCCAAGCCTTCCCCCATGGACAGACTGTCAACTTAATTTCATTAGCAAATTTCACAGTCCCTCTTATACACTAAATATGAAACCTCACACCTGGTTGACCAGAGCAGAGCTCCACAGGTCACCTCCCTCTCACATACTGCTCTCTGCAGGTAGTGAGTGTGTAACCCACCACTAAATTCTTTCTCCATTTCTGTCTTTAACTACTGTTAACAGAGAACACCTGCACAGCTTCACTCAGAGCAATTAAATGGGGCTCAGAATGGTTTATTGATTTACTAACATTAGAAGTGGTCAGCCATAGCTCTGTACAGCCAAGTCTTGAAAACTTCCAAGGACAGAGACCCCACGATCCCCCTTGGCAACAGTCTCAGCACTGTACTGCATGCACAGTGACCTTTTTTATGTTTTAAACACTATCCAACCTCCCATGTCACCACCCGTGGTCAGTGCCCTTTGATGTGTTTTGTGTCACTGCTGAGAAGAGTCTGAAACCATTCTCTCTGTAAGTCCCCTCCAACAGAAATCCAAGGTTGTGGATTTACAAAGATTATCAATATGCCACCTACTACCAGTAGCAAGCTGTGCTTGTACAGCTGCACTTTCAGGTTGTCTTCCTTCACTAACATAATTGTGTCTGTGAAACTACACATAACTAACCTGCCATGAATGAACTACACAGTCAGGATTAGTATCAGAAATATAACAGGTAAACCATGAAAACAGACACTACAAAATATTAATTAACACCTACAGATTTTGAAACATCCTTCTATAACTGATTCCAAAGAGCTCTAATGGCATGCACACGCGGAGAGTTATATCACATCTGCCTCTTCCCACAGGACGTGTGGGTGAAATACACACTCCCTCTTCTGGGAATGCAGGCTACCCTACTTGCACACCCTCCTGAAAGGAGATGCAGGTGCTCTGGTTTTATGTGCACCTGTGTAACTCCCTGCAAGCTGTCAATGTACCTGCTGGAGAGGAAACACCCCGCAAGTTCATGTGCACAGGCAAACCTGAGGAGTGGTCGGTCCATGCTTGTCCCAGTCTGTGCTGTTGCCTGCCCAGTTGATTGGCAGGCAGCTCACAGTATCCAACAGGGAAGCTGCTCTTGCTGGCCAAGGCAGAGGGGTGATGCCAGAAGGGTGACTTTTAACAGTGTCAAACCAGGTTTTGACAGTCAGTTGTTTCCACTCACAGCTCTCTGTCTCCTGTTACACATTTCCACATTGCCCAGAGAGGTTGTAGAGTCTCCCTCACTGGAGATATTCAAGAACTGTCTGGACACAATCCTGTGCCATGTGCTCTAGGATGACCCTGATTGAGCAGGGAGGTTGGACCAGGTGACCCTCTGTTGTCCCTTCCAACCTAACCCATTCTGTGATTCTTTTATCCTTCTTTTCACACTATTTCCTCCTTTACTTAAGAATTTTCTGAAGTCTCTCGGTTACTTTTTAAGCCAGCTAATGCCCACCTGCCTCTTTTACAGAAACAATTTTGGGCAAAAGCCCTTCAGACAGCTTTGAGTACTTACTCCCCTCCCTGCCTCCATCTATTTAATAGCTGTTGTTAACAAGGGCATTTGCCAAGGGCCCCCACATCCCACTAACAGTGCATATACTTTTTCCGTAAACATGAAATATTTCATTTCAGAATCCCACTCTATGCATGTCCCCAGAGCAAAAGATTATATAACATGAAGAACTCAAACACAACTATATTATATAAACATACATGGTATACATATTTATATATATTAATTTATGTTAAAGCATTTTAATTTTGGTTTTGAACTTTGTAGAGGCATTTCTGACCTATAAATGTTACTTGTATACACAGAACACTATATGAAATATGGTATATCTATGCATATATTAATATATATAAAAAGGGAAAAAGTGATATGAAAGTGTTGTCACCTCCCATGAGCCAAACAACACTTATTTCTGAATGATGTGTTTGCACTTGTCTTTCTTGTCTCTCATCAGTTATCTACATCTGCTATCATGCTTTGAAGATACATATTGTTCTTCAACGTAGTATTTTTTGTAAGTCAGTTCAGTCCTACAAAGCAGTCACACCTACTCAAATGACTCAAATGAAAGCAGTATTTTTTGCGAATACCAACACTTGCCAGGGAACATCTGAGCATGATATCATTAAATTCTTATTTTAACTTCATATATTCTAACAGTTTTTTCTTTTCTTGTGTTCATATAATCTCAGTTGTGGGTTTTCTACCTCACATAATGAAAATACCTGCTGTGCTACTATTCCTCTCAATGGGAACCATGTGGTGACAGACCCTCCCCCCAAAACATGGGATAAGCAAGTTAGTGCATCTCTCTTGTTATCTGACCAAGAATCTGAAAAACACAACGTAACACACTAGTTTAGATCTCATTAGAAAAAGAAGCCATCTTTCTCACTAAGGTCTGAAAGTATTTGGATGTAGAATGCATATCACAGCTTCCTTTGAAAAATGCTAGTAGGTCTGGTAGTTGAGCCAGGACTTTTATTCCCAGATGCTCATAAGAATACGCCAAGAATAGTGTGAAGAATCCCAAATTCCAGTATCCTTCCTCCTCTTCACAAGCTCATAAGTGGAAGTTCAAGAAGAACCTGGAATGCTAAGTTCCTACCAGGACTATTAAGCATTTTTTAACTAAATAAAGGTGACGCTGAGACATTGGTAACGTGTAAAAGGATGATGAAAATCCAGAGAGTACTGCAATGCATTTAGCAGAATTTTTAGAGCATTTTGTCTCTGGGTTTGTACAAGACTTCTTAACTTCAAAGTGCTCATGCATCTGTATTATTTGGTGTCCTGTGGCATGTCTCTTGTTAACAGTCAAATGTACCAAATTAAAGTTGTTCAATGATTAATTTTTTTATAAAAGTCTGTGTGCCAAACACAATAAAATGCGTAACTATCTTTGTGCCACCATGTATTCAAGTTAACAGAGTTACCTACGCTAAAAGGAAGGTATAATTAAAGAAACCAACTTTCCACTATGAAAGGAGCTTTGATGAATTATTTGTCATTATTTAAATACAGGACATCACTCATGACTTAGAGGGGGCCAATACTTGCATCATTTAAGGCAGCTTATGCTCACAGACATACAGTAACCAATGGAGCAAAAATACTCAAACCTCTCTCAGTCTTCACATTCCTAAAGGTGTTCTTTAAGAGGAAACAGTCCAGTTCCTAAAAATTCACTGGATGAAAAGGCAAAAAAGCAAGTAATATCCAGAGAAGGGCCACATAGATGATCAGAGGGCTGGAGCACCTCTCCTACGAATACAGGGTGAGAGAGCTGGGGTTTTTCAGCCTGGAGAAGAGAAGGCTCCAGGGAGACCTTAGAGAACCTTCCAGTACCTGAAGAGCCTTTAAGAAAGGCGAGGACAAACTTTCTAGCAGGGTCCGTAGAGACAGAACAAGGGATAACGGTTTTAAACTAAAATAGGGTAGATTTAGACTAAATATAAGGAAACATTTTTGTCTTGATGAGGCACTGGAACAGGTTTCTCAGGGAGGTGGTGGATGCCCCATTCCTGGAAGCACTCAAAGCCAGGTTGGACAGAGGTCTGAGCAATCTGATTTAGCTGAACATGTCCCTCCCCATGGTAGGGGGGGCTGAACTAGATAATCTTTAAAGGTCCTTTTCAACCGAAACTATTCTATGATTTTATGATCCTAAATCTTAAACCTGGTAGTTAGAGCAGTTAAGAGTTACTGGGACAGTGTAGCCCTGAGATCCTGTTGCTGTGCCAAGAACCATTCACACATTTGATGCAGAAGTCACTGAAACCAAGAACTGTTCCAGGACTTTTTTATCATGCCTTATTCCTTGAGATCACATGAATCCCAGAGGATGGTGAGGCACAATCATTTGATGTATTGCATGCAGTCATTCATTCAGCTCCCAAGTACTGACCCTTTGCAGTCACGCAGTCCTACTGTCTCCCTGAGATGCCTGGATTGCTCCCTCGCAGCATACCTTCTCATGTTCAGGTTAAAGCAGGTCAGCTTGACAAAAGCAGCTTTCCTCAGCCACTGACTGTTGTCCTACTCTCGATATAGCATCAGATCTAATGCTTACTCTCTCCCTTCAGCTAAGAAGTATTTGATACTTATGTCACACGAGCTGATTTTTAACTTCCCTCCACTGATCAGCACTGCATGCGTCGCAAACATGAAGAAGAGATTCAGGCATCTGCTGAAACCACTAATTCAAAATAAAATTGTACCCCCACTCTTTTCCAGTGTCCCTTGACCATAAGGACTAAGTTTTATTTGACATTTTGGTCTTAATTGTGATTTATTAGGTGTGGCATAGTTAGACGCTTTCTATCTCCATTAAATCTTAATGGCTACATTTTGCCTTTTTCTACTGAAAGGGTTCATGGAAATAAATGCAGTTAATGGACTCTGCTATTAAGTACATGTTGCTTGGAGATATAATAATGATACTTCACAGTCTCTCCCACAATTTGCTAATGCAAATTTCACAATCACATTTAAAGTCATTTTTGCTAGTCAAACTATCAAGGTTTAGTTTCAAGGTGGGAATTGTACTTAAAATTATAATGTCATGAATATAATGGAAAATGATTATTTGTAACACTGTAACATTACTGATAAGGTACTAAGACTTTAAAATACAGATTGTTAGGTTTTACTATAACATTCAGGCCACAAAAAATTGGACTTGAGCCAATAAAAGCTTTTTCTAAAAATTATGTACTAAACAACTCCTTTTTTTTTTTTTTGCTAGAATGTCTTTTACTAGTTGAAGGCCAAATTTGAAGTGGGCTGTACACAGTAGTAGAACTTTAGTCTAAGCAAAAAATAGTTGCTGACTATATCTCCTTTTACATTTTTTCACTTAATAAATAACCATATGCAGGAACTCTAACTCAAGGTATACTTTAAACCCAAGCAGATTTTTTCTTATACATTTACGGAGTTCAAAATAAAAGAAAGTCTAATCTGATGTTCATTTTACAAGTTACTTAATCTCTGGGTTTTATCCTGTATAACTTTTGCACAGTTAAACGTTATCATTCAAAAAGGCATGTGGTCTTCACCTAATGGAGAATCAACAGCTTTACAGAATAATTGTTCCCCTTGCTAACTGCTTTCACTGCTGAAAAGCCAGTTTATTTTCTCATTTCCATCCACTTTCTCCTCTACCAGCCTTACACACCAAATTCAGTCAGATGAATTTTAGATTTTGAAAATGGAATTGATTTGAGTCTATCTCCTCTCCTTCAAATAAAGCAGGAAAAAAAAAGAACAGAAAACTAACAAAAACAAGACTAGGAAATCTTAACAGTAAAAACGGAGATAGCATTCTACCAGAAATTCCAAGTGTTCATATTTAAAAGCCCACATTATATCATTTGGACGAGTTTAGTACCTACTGTAACAAATTATTAACTAAGGGTCCCCTGAAATGTGGGAAAACAAAATAAAACAGTATAGGCATTATCAATCTTTAAGTCCTTTATGAACTCCAAGTAACAAAAGTACCAGCAACTCAAGCAAGCACTAGAGTTGCATTTTCAAAAGCACTGAAATTTGAATTTCACTCTCTTGAAACGTGAATAATGTCTATGTATTAATGCTATAATGAAAATATCACCTAAATAAATATTAGAGTTCCCATTTTGCAGATACAGAGATGAACTGGAACACTTGCACAGGTTTACAAACAGAATCTGCCTTAGCCAACAGGACAAAATGAAGTTTCTTGATCTCATATGCTGCTCATCCCATTAGACAACACACCCTTCTCAGTAAATGAGATCATTAAGATTCATGCTCTAGGCAGATTAATGGCAGATCTACTCTGTATTTGCTACAGTTACCAAAGAATAATAGAGTTAAATGGATATTCCCTATTAGGAGAGCAAAGCACAGGTTGAAATGACTTAAGTAGACATAAGCCCTAATGAATTAGTAGTTCAGTATTTTCGAAGTTTTGATGTAACTGTGAATTTTTTTCCTACTCAAAAAAAACCCCAAACCGAAAACTATGTGAAATCAATAATGTTTTCATTATGGTCATTTTGGGATCAGCAGAGGAGCATCACAAAACTGAATAGAACTTAGTTTGTTTTATAAAAAGTCTTCCACACATCCTATGAGGAGATACTTCATTCTTCCAGCAATGCTCTACTTTTCTAAGCAATGCATAGATGACTAAGGGACTTGTACAATTCAAACCTGGGATTTAATAGTTTTTTATTAATTATAAATCATATTTTTCTTTAGCAAATTTAGCCAGGATCTGAGCTTTTGTTGAGCATCCTGCTTGCAGAGGTCCCCATTACACGGTACATTTTCTTTTGCTCTGCTTTACTTTTCTGTCTCTGGCAATCGTTATCATGTAGGTCCCTGGCACAGCCACAGGCCATAAATTCAACATCTAAACAAATACTGAATAAAAACAACAAATCTTTAATGAACAAAAATACAAGAAAAATTACCCCTTTTTCCCTTACCATGTTGAATACAGCCATGGTTAATATTATAGCAGTGGTTGTCAATGTAAGAGTGATCCTTGGCCAAGGACGGTTTGCAATTATTCCAGATGATTTCAGGATCCACAGTAATGAAGCTGATGCTTTCTTGCTACATTGCTAAGTGCAAACAGTTTAGAAAAGATAAAAAAACTCCTTTAGTATATTTAATTATTATGAACAAGGGTAGAATTAAGGTGGCTTAGACTGAGGGCAGCATTAATCTTAAGACATTGAACAGATGTATTTAAATATTATAGTCTCACAAGACTTACAGATCATGCCTATACATGAAAATAAAGTAAAATTTATTGAAAATATCTGCCATAATATCACTTCCATTAAATAATTATAATTTGCAAGTACCTTATGAAACATTCAACATATATTATTAGTAATAGCAAATACAGAGTTGACAGCAGTGTCATTACCTTTAACATCAGCAAAATCCATGAAAATGAACTGGCCTGCCTTGACTGAATTGAAAGAGTCATGTTTAGTAGCCTCTGGAAACTTCAAAATGCAAATAATGACTCTGCAAAGTCTTTGACAGAATAAGAGCTGTATACATAGATATATCCCTGTCAGTCCACAAAATAGAACAGTTTCTGGGGTTTTCTTTCATTTGTTTGGAGTCTTGTTTGAGAATTAATTCTAAATGAAAAATAACTCAGCAAAGCAAACCAACATTCCCTAAAACTGTCTAGAAGGCAAATAAGCATTTCATATAAAACTGGACTTAAAATTTAACACAAAGAGTATTTAGTGAATAGAAAAATTTTCTTACATAGTAACAAAAATTAACAATAAAAAACTCTGACTCATCTAATGTGCTTCTAAGAACAGATTGAAAAGCCTCCATTCATACATGCGTAGTGCCTAGAGGCATGAGAGGCTCACACAGAATAAACAACAATTTGTGACACATCCAATAAACATTAATTTTCCCAAAACTTTAGCAATGAGAAGATAAGGTTGCCCAGAAGCATCTAGTGCCCTTTCCAAATGTCAAATTCAGTTATATGGAAACCTCTGTAAAAAAGGCAAAGAAAAGTTAAGAAACATGACAGCCCCACAAAAGTAATTGTTTTTTTCAACTTGTTTTCTCTATTTACCTAATATTATCAGAGATGGCTTTGCATGCTGTTTTCATCCCAGCCACAGCAACCAGCAGAGATACAAGCACAGGGAGTCTCAGAAATGAGAACTCAAGTATGAAAAACTACCAAACCTAGGCCTTAATTTTACAGCAGGTTTGTTCAGGTTCCATAGCTATGGCACATCATGCTAAATTGCACCACTACCCAACACACGTGATGCATTTTGTATGTAGGTCTTTGTCATACCGCATGGAAGTATTTGGCTCCTAATTATACACTATTTGGACAAGTCCACTATATATACAGAACTTTTTTCACATAGTTTCCTTTTATGACAGGGAGTTTTGCATACTGGATTGGACAGATTCTGAGTTCGGTTTCAGGAAGATCAAAACAGTCATTGAAATCTCAAGGATGGACAAAGAAAAGGGAAAAAACAGGAAGCTTTTATATATACAATACTCCTCCCCCGCATTAAAAAAACCACCCAAATTCATAAACTCAAAGAACTTGCATTTTTGAACAAAAAATTCCTGCTCAAAAGCCTGTTTGAACTTCCAAACTTTGTTCTTCACCCCTAAGTATACAGCAAATTTCAAGGTAATTTGAATCTACATGTAGATTTTAGAAAAGTTTTGTCATCTCTTCCTCTTTAATATAGGAAAAAGCACAAAGCATTGATTGCTGCTGTTGCTACAGGAGGCAAGTGTTCCGATGGATGTAGGGAATGGATCTGTGTGAAAATGAATCATTCAGTTATCTGTCTAGTCTGCCTAAAACCCAGTGAGTCAGGGAGCATGGATTTCTGGCAAATTAAAACAGTCATGAAATCGTGCCTTAATTACTCTTTGCCTTTATTATAGGTCACCTGGAGCTTTACTACAACTTAACCTACATTGTTCTGTGATTTTCTTGGAAATTTAGAAGTAGCTGGAATAGTTTAAGTTGCACTAGGGACAAAACTGGGCTAGTACACTGAGAAAGTACAAGGAATATAAAATGGTTAAGAATTTATATAGATAAAGCTGTACACTGTGTTCTTTCTGAATTACAATACAGGGAGCTATACTGTTCAAGGAAAGTCTTTAGGATTAGAAATTCCAAGAAAATAAGCTAATGATGAAAATAAATTATCTGGTCTAAACGAGATCCTAAACCATATTTATTATGAATTTGACAGGTTTTAGGTTATCTGATGAGATGTTAATCAAATTAAACACAAAGATCTGGTGATGATCAAAAGGACAGCGACAGAGGGTGGAACAAAATAACCTCATCAATGAAGAACAGAAGCCCCTGAATTTGCTGCTCCTAAGACTACTGAAGAAGAATGTTGCAGTTGTGGTTTCTGATGAGAAACCTGCCAAGAACCATGAAAGATAAAAACTTCCTTTCCAGGATGCCTTGCAGACTAAGGCTGATTCCTGCCTAAAAGGATAGCAGGCTGGCACAGGGCAGTTAATTTTGCAAGTGAGAAGAAAGAAACTTGGGATTGTGTAGAACACTGTGGTATATCTTAAGGGCATTGTGGGTATGTGGAAAACTTACATGATGGCGAAGGGATGAGGCACAGGGGAGGAAAGGAAGGGATAAATGTGGATCAGGCTGAGATTACTTAGCACTGTCCATGCTGAGAACAGCATGAATTGCTAAGAACTGCCTTTGTTTCTCAAGTACCTGGAAAGCAGGTACACACTTAAATAACTTCTGTACCAAAATTCCTTGCAGTAATTCCAAATTTTCTTTGTTTATAAGATTTTTGATCAATATCACCTGACCTTGCTAATTTATTTAAGCAAGCAGGAACTAATTGGACTGATTTTCTACATCTCTTTAAAAAGCTGTTTTTCTGCTACTATTAAAAAAAAAAAGGGCAATTTTAACACTGAGAAAAATCTTGAGAACAACATAAATTTCAGGAAAATATCATTCAGCCAATATGATTAATCAATAAAGGGATTCTGTTCTTCCCATTGCTATTGCTAAAATTATAGACATTGGTGGCTCTGACCTGAAGAAAAATGTGAGTGATGTTAAGAGACTTCAAAAATGAAGTTGTAGATAGTTATTTCCACTTGTCAAACAGAAGCATACCAGAGCTCAGTGATGTATTTCTTACCAGCCAGTTTAATGCACAGCTCTGAGGGGAAAGATCACCACTATATATTTGGTACATCTGTCCTGCCCACCTTGTTTGTTAAGCCAGTGAGGGTTCTGGAAGGAAAACTTGTGACAAAACACTAAAAATTTTTGAGCCATTGAGTAGATATTCCTTTGGAAACATGAAAGAATACACTGTTGAGCAATAATTCTCTATGTGAATTAACAGATTTGCTGAACTCCATTTCACTTTTGAGCAGTACAAATCCAGTCCAAACGTAGTACAACTGCAGCTGTTCAGTACTGCTGAAAATTTGGGAAATCCCTGGAAGCTGAACTGGTGTGGTAGGGTAATCATTAAATTCAGACTCTTAAAAATAGCATAATGCAGGTTTATTGTGCTGATTCAGTAGCTTACGTCATACATTTTTTGTTGCAATGTTATGTCTCCTGTGCAATTTTCTGAATAAAATGGAGAATGAGATTAAAGGAAGAAAGTAATCATTTCTTGAAAACTTGCAAGTAGAATAAGACATTAGATCTCAGTAGCATTAGAGAGTAGCACAGGGTTTATTCCAAGTGGAACTGGTTCAGAGTTTATCATTTACCAACTAGAAAGAATAGGTATTTGTAGTATGAGAGGTGACTAATGTATTACCTTTTCATCTGAACATGTTAAATCTGATATGACAGCACAGCATGATAATGAGTAATAACTTATTTTGAATATTCAGGACATTACAATGTATCCTGTGTTGCCTTTCCACACAAAAAAACCTAATTCAGCATTTAATAAAATGAATGCTGTCTTTCTGAGTGGGATCAAGGAACTGGTGCGAGAATTAATTGTGACAGCGATGTTATAGATGAAAGACAGTGTTGCAAGAGCTGTCACACTTCTCCTTCACATGCTAGCTGAGGTTGGAACATCTTCACTGAAAACCTCTTATTTACAGAAAGCCAGTGAATCACATTTTCTATAGTTCTATTGTTGTGCTTCTCATTTTGCATTCAAATACAACTCGGTATTTTACCAATACTGATCTTACGAAGAATGAAATCAAGGGAAACAAAATTCAGGGGTTTTTTACATGCTTGTTTTCACTCAGACTTGAAGAAGACACCAACGCTCAAACCCAAAGAACTGGCTGACAGTGACTATGCTGACCTAAGCTTGGAAAAGGGGGATATTGCTATATATGCACAAGCTTTTACTTTACATACTTCTTAATGGTCCTAGTGTTGACAAAAAGGACCAAAGTACTTCTAAAATGAGTACTGTAACATCAGTTTTTAATTCCATGATGGTACCTGTAAATCTAAGCCAGACATTTTGAATCATACAAAATGCATCCAAGTGAAAAGTCTACTCAACCTGTATTTCATGCAACTGGCTGGACAAAATCTAGAATTCTGAATAAAGACATAACAGCAAATACTAAAGTCAGTACCACATTTTTAATTTCACCATAGTTCGCAGTGTTTATTATCCTTCACAATGGATCATGTTAAAATGGACACGTGGTTCACTTCAACTGTGTCATTCAGAGGAAAGAACATGTCAGTGAGCTGCATAAATATGCCTTTAGGCAGTCAGAGTTCAGTCCTGGCACTTCCTGTGCTGCTTTCCTCATTCAAGAAAATGTACAGTCACTGTGTTATATGCTATTTAAGTTGAGATGTTCTCAGTCGCTTTGAAGGAAGTTTTTATTTTCTCTCAGAAAACACTTAAAGAGCCACTGGTTTTGAGAAGAATCAAACCTGAACGACATTTTAAGGACAATGATCGGGGCATGAACTCGAGGAAGGAGTTCCGAATGCTACATTCTACAGTGACCGAGTCTTGATCTCCAAGTGAGATGCTACGTATCCAAAAACTATCTCACACAACAGGAGCCCTCATCTGTGACCATATTCCAGCACTAATACATCAAGGATATCAACTCCCAGGTAATACATGTAAAAAAATCTTGAAAACAATCTGGATGCTCTCTGCTTTCATCCTGCTCTTTTACTTGACTGTAGGAAAGATTATTTACATACTAGACTGTTGGTATTAGGAAGCACAGCTGGATATCTCTTTATTTGAAAGTAACTTACAGTCTCATCATGGGCAAAGACACTAAAAGGCAGCAGTGATGAATTTAAAAAAAGATTAGAAGAGAATTTATTGGCATAACAGACCTGAAGAATTTGTGGGTTTCACCAGGTTAGGCAAGTTCTTCAGCCGGTTTCAATCATGTAACTATTGTCATAAATATCTAATTCAAAAAGTTAGGTTAGAAGAAGGATTTTTCTTACTGAAATCAGTACATTTATAACAATTCCTGAAGTCTGAACATAGTACTTAACCTAGTGGTGATGGATTTGCTGTTGTAATGTCTGTGGTAGACTCATCAGATGACTTTTACGATTGATGAACCTCTTTCATGGATGCTGCTGTAGGTGCCAAAGTGCCTCTATAGGTGTTCCCTGCCTTTCCCCATCCCTGTTTTAATCTTAATTTACAAGCTAAACCTTACTATTGAAGAAACTAAATTGCCTCGATCTTTGATCTATATCTGTATTAAGAGACACTCACATCAAAGGTAAAATTCCAGATTGAAAATAATTTCTCAGTAGTGCTGGTGCTGATATTCCTCTCCTTGCAGAGCTTTTAAATAACTTAACTGTATGCAGCCTTTCTGACTGCTAAGTACCAATGCCAATTGCTTTAGAGTAAAATACAAATCCCTGCAAAGAAAAGGTAAAGATTGTGTATCGCTCTTTATAGAGTGGTGTGGTGTAAATTACATGCTCTCTTCCAGCAGGGACAGGGCTGCTCCTGTACTGGCTGCCCTTTGTCAGATGCTTTGGTAAGTTCAAATCAGAAAATTTTTCTGAATTGTGAAGCCAGTTATTTTGTGCTATTTGTTTTGTGGGTATTGTGTTCTGCTAAATCCGTGATTCAACTGGGTATTTAAGAGACACTATAAACATGTTCAGATGAGATGATATTACTTCTATCTTTTCTGTTAGCTTAAGTAGTTAAATAGGCTTGCAAGTTATAAACATATGCAACAAAAAACCATTTCATATTAATGGAAAGTACCTGGCACAAAGAGTATGTCATATCAATTAAGTGCACATATGTCCCAAGTAATGAAAAGATATTTTTGAGACAGTACTTGAATCAATGCATAAGGAACATCTGCTTGAGACTAACACTTCTTTGGCCAGCTACCTCAGCTACACCAAAGATCTTTCCTTTACATGATTAGTGTGAGGTTTTTTGTACTGAATGCATTACATTTTCCAATGTATCATTTAGGTACCAGATGTCTGCTTCCTTGTATCCACAGCAGGAGGTAAAACACATCTAACAGTTCCAGGTCTGAGGCATTTCACATGCATTCTATGAACTTGTTCATATTTCAAGAAGGTAAAGAGAAAACACACGGAAAATACAGGAGCTAAAGGACAATCACTGTCCTCTATCTGCACATAATTTGGGAAGGAAACCTCTCAAGGAAAATTCAAAGAAAATATTCAAAATTAATTTTTAAAAGCGCCTATATTTAAAATAGGAAAATATAAGACAAAAAGGATCTTTATGACCAAAATTACTCATAAGATTTAACTCTGAATACTGTGATTATAAAAAAAACCCCACAAAAAACTATAAAAAAATGCACAGGCACAAAGAGGTAATTAGAACATAAAAGATATAAATCTCTTTCAAGGTTCAGGATACATGCCATTTTAGGTAGGATTGAGGAAGGTTTAACGTCTATGCACAAAGGACTGTTTCTATGAGAACTGTCAGCTCTCCCTGCCCTTGGCCTCTTTGTCTAAGACCAGCAGGGATGACAGGCCACAAAGACAGGCTCTGGAAGTCTGTAACTTATTTGTGCTACTACTGTGCTGCATCGCTTAATGGAAGAATTCCTATTCTTCTCTAATGGCTGATATTATCACTCCATACCAGACAGAACTGGACCATGCTGCTGTGCTGCTGAACAGTAGAATCAATTAATAAACCCAGAGTGAAAGAGTGAGCATAAATCTCTTCTTACAATACTGTAATTAAATTCCATAAGAGCTAGTAATTTTAGCATTACAGTCTGGATGGGTATTTTTCTTTTGCCAATGAAATGGAAATCATACAGAGAAACTTGTTCAGTGCTGGTTTTTGTGTGACTTACTCTGTGGTGGCGACAGCCATTTATAATAGGTAGAGACTGAGAGGGCGAAGTGTCAAAAGCACTTACACAAGCACATAACACAGTGACAGCCAGGTGTCCTAATTTGAACTTAGATTTTGCTCTGTCTTTACTGGCACTTCAGGTCCCACTCTATAAATCTTGTAACAGTCCTGTAAATATTTGACTACTACTGCAAGTTTATGTACCAGGTGCTGGTGCTCAGGTTGCTGGTGAGGCCTGGCCCTGGCTGACCACTTTGGGGAACACCAGGGCAAGAAAGGGCCAAAAATGTTGGGCAGAGAGAGGAGGATGGAACAAAAAGAGAGGAACAGCAGAGGGAACACCAAGTCTGGAGTAGCAGGCACTCCATGCTGGGGCAGGTGACCACACTACAGCCCGTGGAGGACACATGCTGGAGCAGGTGATGTTCCTGAAGGAACTGCACCTTTGGAGACCCTGCAGTGGAACAGGATGAAATTGTGAAGAGAAGGAGCAGCAGAGAGAAATGTCTATGTACCAGCCACTCTTGAACCCCATTTGTGCTACCTGAGGGGAGGTCGAGGAGTCTGGAGCAGAGGACTGAAGCTGAATTTGGGACAAGAGGTGTAATGGTGTGGCTTTAATGTTTGGGTTTGTTTCTTACTACCCAAATCTATTTTAATTGGCAATAAATTAAATTAATTTCCCCCAAGTTGAGTCTGCTTTTTCTATGACAGTAATTGGTCAGTGATCTCCCTGCCTCATCTCAAGTCATGAGCTTTCTCATCCTATTTTTCTCCCACATCATTCTGAGTGAGGCAAAGTGAGTTAGCAGCTGGGTGTCTGGCCCATAGCCAAGGCTAACCCACCACAGTTCATCTCTCAGGGTCAGACAGGCCCCAAAAATTCTCAATTTTTTTGGGTGCATTATTAGAAGAGATATTTAGTGATTTTAAACTCTGTAGTTGTGTGCAGGTACAACTACCCACAAGTAAATCCATGTTTACTACATGCCTTGTATAAGGGAATACAAAATGTGCCTCTTCAGAAAAAGAGGTGTGAAAAAAAACCCAATTGGCAAAAAAATCCCCAACAAACCCAAACCAAATCCTCCTTAGGATGATAAAGCCTGATTTCTGTCAACACTGACACTGTTGTGTGAAAACTCAGATATTGATACTAGTTTCTTCTACAAAGAAAACATTTTGAGTTACGGATCAGATAGTGCAACGAATATGCTACCGAAATATAACATAGGGTGTCACTGTGGTTAAAACTGCAAAACAATACTTGGATTTTGACACAAATGAAGAAATCTTATGGAGGCGACAAGGGCAAGAAGCCTACTGCCTCTTTTGTTAGTTGCCTCTCACCCATCACCTTAAGAACTACATCCATGCTCGTGAAGGAAGGACAACACTGCACAACTATGGTCATAACTCTGAAAGGCTTCTTAGCAGCATGGCTTCTGTATTAGAGCAGTTGAACTCACAAAGACATGGACATAAATAACTCCCCTTCAAGTTATTTAGGTTAGAACATGACAACTGGCAAGTCAACAGAAATGCAACAATAGGTCTCCACTTCTGGGAACTACTTCCAGTATTCATACGACACGAGGAAAAAGGCATTGAAACTAGGTGTTAGATAGTCTTCAAGTGGCACAACTTCACAAGTCTGACTTGGGGTATTTGCTTAGACATCCTTTTAAATGCAGAAAAACATGTTTATATTCCTCTTAAGTATCACTGCAAATAAAAACCCCAGGACAGTGTCTGTCCTAGCATACCTATCTTGATACCATGTCATTAGTACCTCTTTTTCCTACATGAGAAGGCTGGCTTTTCTTTGAAGATTTTTTTTTTTTAATTTGTTTATTCAAGAGAAGTACTCTAACTTCATCATTTTACTCTCAATTTACTGTCAGTAACAAACAGCAGTTACGTATGACATTACATGAGAACTAATTTTTGCTGTTAAGTAATAGCAATACCTCTAAGACCTCACTCTAATGATTAAAAAGATTTCTAAATATCATTGCATTATATTTAACATTAATTTCTGAGTAGTGGTAGCATCCTGTATTTATTGGAAGGACAACTGAAATTTACTTTAAATATATTTTCCTAAAAACATGTCCTGGTTCATTACAAGCCCCCTAAGAGAAGAGGGAGAAATGATAAAATCCTGTTTCCTCTGTTTCTTTCTGAAACTATATTTTCTTACTGTTTTACTGCATACTGAAGTAATTGCCTTTCCCATCTGCTTTTTTGTAAAATATCTTTCAGTTTTCTCTATGGGAGCTTGTGCAAAGACAGAGAAGGAGAAGTGGAGATTAAGTGACAAGTATACAGATAGTTTTTTTCCAGATTACAAGCCACATGCCACATTCAGATTGCATTCACTTTCTTACAAACACAGACACTCCTTATTATAGATGGAGTTATATGTTGGATCTATTTGAGAATAACTGATAGGAGGCCAATACTACTTGTAAATTACATTGTGAAATGCTGAGATTTGCCCAAATCTTGAATTAAATTAAATTCTCAAATTCAGCATAATATTGCATCGACCACTCAGTGGCCAAAGTTAAAATTTACTATAACATTTCTATATTTCAAACTGAAATGTTATGGTGAAATATTCTTTAAACTCAGAAAATGGTCTTACACAATACTTAACCAAATACACAGTCCCCTAAATTAAAGTACTTATGAGTCACCTCCTGTAAGCACAATAGCAAAAAATTTTGAAAAGGCAATCTATCAAACAATAATGAAAACCTCTCAGATGATCCAGCTTCATATGAGAAACAGAATATTAGTGTAGATACGCACAACCACTGCATTGGCATTTTCTGCTTTTTAGATAAATGAGGACATTTTACAGAAAAATAACATGGACAAAACAATGTCTGCAGAAGCCTGAGTGTGCAAACCTTTTTCCTTTAACTGGTACTCTGCAAGGGCAGAGTGACTTGGCAAAATCAGAACATGTTATTTAAAAGAAACCATCAACTAATGGATTAGATTTCCTTGAATACTTACCAAGAGCTGTCCAGCAAAACAGATAAACAAAATGAAGGAAAGCAAGAGAAATGCAGCCCCAAATGAAATTCCAAGAATAGATGTTCTAGAAGAAAAGGAAAACAGGTATTTATTTCTCTGTTGCACATTTGTAGCATGACCTTTCTTTGTCTATAATACTGATGATCTGTAAAATTACTGTGTGTAAGTTGCAACTTCCAAGCATCAACACCATGGAAAAACAATTTCAATCCATACCAGAAGGACAGGCATTTACCCTGCCATTTTCTCAATTCAGGAATGCTTGAGTTGGTATTACTTCTGACTTTGTGAACCATCAGATTAATTATTAGCATGAGAAGTTAATAATTTCCACACATATAATTTAAATGACAGAGTACATTAATGGCAGCAACGTTTTGTTTTGACTTTAGGAAGCCTGTCTTAAAGAAGATCCTTATTGCTTTACTTTTATGTTGCTGCTTTTATAAAAATTTGAAAGTCTAATAGATAACACAAACTAAACTTGTTGGTAGTGCACATGTACCCCTAAAAGGCAGAAAACAGCAGTGTCAGTGTCAGTGATGCCCAATTTTCAATGTCTCACAGCAGAACCTGTGATATCTGTGATGCTGATCATCCTTACTCGGTGTTCTAGCTCACCCTTTTCTTGTGTGTTATAAATAGGAAAGTCTAGCCAAAGTAGCATCTTTGGATACTCAGTAAACAGGAATACAGTAACAATCTGTGCATTCATTCATTCATTCCACAACTGTGGAAATCTCTCTATATGAATACCACAGTAGAGCATAATTGCTCCATCAGGCACCATATGAGAGCTTCTTAGCACAGCTGCCTAGGGAAAGATGCAGTGGAACCTAATTATGTTTAATGAATGCCAAGAGAAGACCGGAAGCTCTGGATAAACTGCATTGTTTAAGCAAGGAAACTAGATGCAGTCATGAAGTCCCTCACCTCAGTACCTGCTTTCAGTTTTAACCCCAAATTTGACACTTTTACAGAACTAAAAATATCTCTCAATTCCTTTGAGCATCATCGAATATCTTATTTTAGCAAACATATGCCAGAAATACTGGCATGACATTTTAGAAATAAGTTTTATATCCCTTGCTTTTCCATAAAAGTATAATACATGTTACATTTTAAGTTAGTGCCTCCATAAAATGTATTAAAATACATTATTAATTAAAGTGTACATCTCTGCTCTTTAGAGGTGGCATATGAATTTAAATGTATAGATTTTAGAAAGTATAGCACAAAAAATGTAGGAGCACAACTATATGGATCAATTTCCTTAGATGACATAAAAATATTGGGAAACATTTTGATCTGTTTTAACAATAATGTTATATAAGCTATTTTCAGGAAAGAAAAAAAAAAGCATTAACATCACCAACCAATGTGATGCCATTAAAAACATTTTGGAGAGTAATTGATGAGCTTCCCTGCCAATCATTCAGAGAATTTATTATATGTCAAGTATTAATCATCAGATTTTGGACTGATGTGCACAGCCGATGAAAAACAAACATCTGGCAATTCACAACATATATTAATCTTGAAATAATATTTCTTTTGAAAGTTATTTGAACATCCTTATTGCTCATGAATACATGTTCTCCAAGAATTTCTTATCGAGACTGAGACAGTAAGCTGTACATCAGAGTATGTAAAACTACTGTCTACTCTGAGCAATTGAAAATCTAGTAAGCAACAGAAGAGAAGAAAGAGAAGGAAAAAATAAACAAAACAACCAGAAAACTAGGAAAAAAACCAGTTAGAAAACAAACTAACAGTTTTATTTTTTACATATGCATAAACAGTTCCAATCATATATGTCTTTCAGTAACATTCAAGGAACCATTCCTACATTTCAAACTATTGCTATTCTTTCTCTGAAATGAAGAATGCAAAAAAGGAGTCTGCACACCTTAAAAAATGATTCAACACAGGAATAGCCTTATCAGACAAGCTTGAAGTGCATCCTTTTAGAAGAAGAAATGAAGATGTTTGTGAGAGAAACTGGAGAGCAAGGGAAATAAAATCAACATGGCATAAAGGGAGTTATGCATAGAGTACTTAATCTCCTGGGCAACAGGCAAGAACAAAAGGTCTTTGTAGCTGTTTCACATAATCAATGATGTTATTGAGGAGGCACGGGAATTACACAGCAAGGTGAACAGGACAAAGAGAAAAGGACTGAGGATAACAAAAAGTGGATCCAGATTTGAATGGTGAAAGCAGAGAAAAAAAAAGTAGTATTTTTGCTCCCCACAGCCCATACTTTTCTGGGAACAGCAGGACTTCTGTTTCAGTTAGGCTAAGACAAAATAGTTTCATGCTGCTCCTAGAGGAAAGAAGTGGGTTGAAAATGCTACAAAGGGAAGCAAAATACTAAAAATAAGTGCCACCATTAAAAAGTCTCATTTGAGGCAATGACCACAGGAAAGCCATAACATGCATTTATTCTTTGTCACTGGGACATTACAAACCCAGTACAGTTCTTCACAGTAAACTGCTCTTGCTTTTATTGTGTAGTTACCAAATGCATTGCATTGACAGATTTGGGCAAAACATTTGGTCAGAAGAGCACCTGAAGTCACCTAAGCCAGGTAACTTTTTACCTGCCTCTTCTATGCTTCAAGAAATGACCTCATCCTCCTCCCTGCTACAGTGCCCCACCAGAAACCCAGACAGGACATCCCTTGACCATAACCTACAGAAGGACAGTTCAAAACTGAGGAAACAGTATGGTGACTTCTCAGGCTTTAGGTAGTTCCATATCTAAAAAATTTATGATCTTAGCTAAACTTGCATTTTTCTGATGTCATTAGCAAATATCTGTTTTGAACAAATCATTTTTATCAGGTGGTATGAGATTAGAAAAAAGTTGCATTTATACATACTTGTATCTTGTTGATAACCATCTCAATTAAAAATATTAATTTATTTATGAAAATAAAGGTGCTGAGAAATGCAGAAAATAATGTATTTTTTCTACAATTTTCTAACTTTTAGCAAAATATATAACTTATGGCACATGTCCCTTAATGGGATGTCGAGAATTTCCTTAGCTTGCCAGGTAATTAATATCCATGTTCTGAACTATAGCAGTGCAAATTCTCTTGAGGTGATAAAATCATAATGAAGCCACTGCAAATGACAATTATACAAGGCAATACTGAATTCAGACTTTTTTTTTGGTATCTAATTGTAGGTATTTCTTTCTTAAATTGACTGATGCTTTCACTAAGCCATTGAAGGACTCAATAGCTATGGAGACTGTATGGCAGTTTCAGTGCTAAAAAATATCAGTTGAGTTTTATAATTACACTTGAGTTGTCATTTTATTTTTTCTTTAATAGAGCAGAAAAATAGCTCGTATTTTCATTTATATTGTCTTATATTTTACGTGCCTGCTTTAAGGCAAACTTTTGAAGTACTACCTTTCCTATGCAAAAATTCAGCTGTGCCTGGTTGAACACACTATGTTAAGGCCTCCTAACCATCATTGTTAGCTTGGCATGACCCAGGACAAAAGTACTCAGTTTCTTGAACACAGCAGCCTCAGAGTGGAGATTTGGGAAGAACCTTATTTGTAGCTCCTAATAAATCCCTTACTTGAATAGTACAAGAAGCATCTCCTGTTCAATAGAAATATACTTTCATCAGTTCACCAGTTTGCATTTAAAAAAACCAACACTACCAATTCCATGTTAGTTGTCTGTTTGCTTAAATAAAGAGTGTACAGTTGTGAATTACTAAAGATACTTCTCTCACTTGGTAAACCAAGAATGCTACAGAGCACCTGAAGGCCTGGTCCAAGGAAATGCAATTATAAAGATTTGCTTTCATTGTAATGCCAGTAAAAACCTACTCGTCATCATCCATTTCACCTCAAGATATTGTTTACTTGATTAAATTTATAATTACCACTTTGTGTGAAGTTTATTATTAAAAAAACCACATCACTTTACTGACCCCAAGAAAATGAAAAGATTAATAAATTATTTCAGCCTAGAAATAAATGTCTTGTGAACTTGAAGTACTTAGTACTTGCAACTTGCTGGATCTTATTCATCATCAAATATCTCCAAATCTACTTTTAAGTAGCAGGCCGTGTGCCTGCACAGAAATCAATGATATTACACTACTGCAAAACCAGATTAATGGAATTGTGAATCTATAAAACCCAATGACACGTGTAGTTCATCTCTCTGTCTTCATTAGATCACTAGTTAAAAATCCTGTAAAAGTTTTGGAAGAAACAAAAAGGCTAGATAGAATTTTAGTAGGAAATAACACTTGCAGCATTGGAGTATGTTCAATTTAAGTTACATTTGTGATTTAAGTACATTTGTGTCATATACACTGGTGATTTTTCAACTTTCTTTTTTTTTAAATTTGCAATTCTCCCAATTTTCCAGCATAGATGCAGATGCTTGTATAATACCTTGCCTTTCTGTCTTCTATTTTTGTATCTATTAAAATAATCCACACACCACTTGAAGCTGAAAAACATTCATGTTGGTAATACCTGATTTTACACTTTGACTTTTACAATTTAATATGCAGGCCTATAAAAGGATCATAAGACAATTAACATTTCAGTAATGAAAATGATAAAGCATATGTGTCTTTTGCTCTAATGTTAGAAATATCAGCATGTGTTTTTACAAGTTGGAGGACACTTTCTTTAGTTGAATACAGCTCCCTAGAGTTCACTGATAATCTGATATATTTTAATGAGCTACACAACTGGTTTTGTGACACAGTAAGGATAGAACAAAATGAGCATCTTACTACGTATATGACAGATGATAAATCTAGGTTAATTTTCGTGACTGAAATCAAAACCAAGAAACAGATTCCAAAATCATGCTGCTAGAAGAGAGGGAGTAGTTAGATCCACTCTTGGCTTTTGAGATATGGCAAAACATGAATTTCCCTGAATTAATTCCTGTACTTATCAAAATACAGTATGAGCTTGCACAATAAAGTTAGCCATGTATCTTAATTTCATATTTTTCAATAATGCTCAAAGTCAGACTGAACAACGTGCAGGATACTGCTGAACTCTTGGAATAATGTCCTTTAGTGGCTTGTGTCTCTGTTTTAGAAATTAGCTGGGAAACTGTTGCTGTCACATCTGAACAGAAGTCCATAAAACTTTACACATGTTATGACTTTGCAGTGTAGAAAGTGAATTTATAACGTCCTAGCAGTTCCTTCTGGCTTTGAATTCAAAGGTGAGTAAATACCACAGAACAAGACCAATCAATCAACTGTGGTTGTAACTAACACTCCTGAAAGTACTCTACAGTATTACAGGGAATATGAAGTGTTGGCTCTAGTAACAACTGCTGTAACACAAATACCAACTTTCCACTGCGTAAACAGTCAACATCAAGATTTAATTTTAAGAAGTCTAATAAAATATTCTTTATTGGAACTGTCTTCCAGTTTTCAGCCTTTCTACAATAAGGACAGAAAGAAAGATAGCTGATTTATATGCACAACTATAAAACAGCTCACAATATAAAAATTCTGATGAAAAAAATTATTCCAGAAATGGATTTTAATATTCTAAAAGTAATCTTATAAATATATATATGTTATGAATATGGATGCTCTGTTTTCATGCTTAATATAGCAATATTATCACCGTGATATCTTAAATAAATTTATTTATCACAGTTCCAACTCTGCAATCCATTTTGCCCTGCTTCAATGTCCAACTGTCACAGTTATTCTTCATGTAATTTTAGTTGCACAAACTAACAGCCTGTATTACTTTTTTCACACATATGAATTTCATTTCTGTCATCATCACATATTTTTAAATGCAAAGAGAGAAACTAAAATGAATAAAGAATTTATATTAATGTTTGGTACAACACTATTGACAGTGTTAGAAACAAGCTGAACTATGAAAATGGGATGAAATCCTTAGTCTTTTCTGTTTAATTTAATTTCCATGACTTGACCTCTGTAACAATTCCAAAATTTTTTTCTTATACTTTGTTTTGTTTACACTAATGAGAATTTATACATAGGAATGAGTACATGTTAAATACCACTTACTTTGGCAATACCAGAATCTGTACAACAAAAATGCAGAAGAATATGAGACAGGCACAAGTCACGTAATACTTAAATGCAGGCAGAGTAGTTGCTCGATACTAGAAGAAAATAAAAGCAAATGTTAAAAACACAATTGCCAAAGCAGATGAAATATCACCCAACTGAAATTTCAGCTTAAAGATGTACATATGTATAGCAAGTCTTTAGCAACAGTAAATTTCCTATTCTTCAATGACTACACATCCACTCTCCTATTCTCCTATCCACTCTCTTGTTCCTCCATTGAACAGACTATCCTAAATTCATCATAAAAAGTTTAATTAACAACCCTCTCCCCACAAAAAAAACACCCACAAAAAAAGTGAAAACATTTGTTAAAATATTTTTAGGAATGGTCAACCGTTCTTAACAGATTCCAAGATTCTTTGTGATTAATTCCTCAAACTGATTTTCAGTTACTGATAAATACTGAATGGGTTGAAACAATAATTAAAAATATAACATTCTTTTGGACAAGAAACTTCTGTGAACAAAAAGTAGCAAAGTCTAAACTGTGCTACAGAGCATAGCTAGCAATCACAGTGATATTTACTGAACCTATATTATAACTTCAATTAAAATATCTTATGTCTTTGTTGAAAGGCCTCATATGTCCACTGGTACTACTAAACACTTGATATTCTTAGGAGAGCCTCAACTTGATCTGTTTTGTCATGAGAAAAATCTATTTATCTCTAATTAGTCTGTCTAGAGACATGAGAATTAAGCAATGAAATATTTATCAGGGTTGCTCTGCTATTTGATAGATATATCTAGGTTGAAACCAATTAAGTACTCACAGGGAAATGATCTAAGTAGCTATTAAAGTTACTTACCCTATCTTAGATTTTTCTTTTTCAGAGGAAAAAGTTCAAGATTTAATTACTAAAAGAAAATATACCAAAGACTACTTTCACAAAGTGCTCGAAAAGCAAACTTCAGGAAATGGAAAGTGCGTGAGCTGCGTCTTCCAACACATGGCTGCGTCTCTGTGCTTACTGCCAAGTTCTGCCCGTGAAACTGGTGCACCAAACTTTACATGAACATGGAGAAGCTGACTTTGGCAACTCAACAGCTTCTTTCACTTTTGAATTGTATGAGAAATTAAAAGCAATTCTTATCACTTATCTGACTGAATTTCAAGGCACAAATATGTCTTTGGTTGATGGGTACATCTGCAGCAAGTTCTGCTCTTCCACCTGTTAAATATGTTTGTAGTGGTCTTGTCCAACCATTTTGGACCTTGAGTTGCTATTAAAGTCTCACAGAATTCCAATCCACTTTTAAATTTATTTCAGTGTTTCACACTTCTCCAGACATTTCCTAATGAAGGCAGCCACCTCATTCCTTAGGTTAAACAATTACTTTGCTTTATTATCTTGCTGTGCTTTCAGGTCCCACAGGGCCTGGAAAGCTTCTGTTTAAATCAAACACAGACTTCTTACTGGCTTCTTTAAAGACAAGGCTGGACTGGTGAGTCATTAAAAGGTGGTGAAGAAAGATATTAAAAAGCTGGATTCAAAAATAACAATTAGCTCTTTGCTGTTCCACAGCAACTTACGTCTAGAAGATATTAGATTTCTACAGGGAATAAGCCAAATAACTTATCTCACAAATTTTCTCTCAAGTCCTTGTCCGAAGTGCACATATAATGTTTTTCTCTCAAGTTCTCTTTCAGAAATCTTTGGTTAATACCACCCACATTAAAATCTTAATGTACTGCCAAGCACATCTTTGATGCAGTCAGTGAACCCCCAAACACTAAGGATGGGACCAGACCAGGTTTAGCTTCTTCTCTCTTATGAAGTCTTCAAAACAGACTCAAGGAGCCTTGAAACCTTTTCCACCCTAACACATTGTCAAGGGCATACAACACACACCTTTGTCAGCTGGCCATTACAACACTATTCTGCTGAGCTGAGAAAGAATCTGAAAATCATTTCAGGTGCTTTAAGCTGGAAGATATCTACAAAAATAATTAAGTATATCTTTGACCACCACATGGGACACAGAGGATACTTGCTGTACAATGTGAGAACAATATGACACTTCTCCCTGCACGAGAGGTGGTGTGGACATGGCTCTGTGTTGCAAAAGCAAGGGATACAAGCCTCATTTAGGGTAAGTCAAAGAAGGTATCAACCAAAGAATTTGCAACTGCACTTATTGAAAATAACTTACTTCTTTCTCCAGAGTCTTATTATAGAAAAGAAGTGATATCCTTTGAATGTCTTCAGATTTAAGCCACTGCCTAGAAGACAAAAGGTACATTATCACTGGCAGAGGAATAAACTAGTCCTGTCCTTTTATATTACTAAAATGCAGCAAAATAAGAAAATCAGTTGGAATAACGCAAGTTCTTCTGTATTGCAATGTATATGGTGAATTTTACTGACAGTAATACAAATCCCCTCTCCTTTTTGATTTCCATTGCTAACATACACATGAAACAAAAGCTCAGATGAACAATTATTTTTCTGTGAATGATTCCTAAGGAAAGTCTAGGGAGAGATTTATATGATGTAATTCTAACAGTGATATTCCACTCATGTCCAAAATACTGTAGGGTATCCAGCGGACAGAAGAGAACCTGAGATAAAAAGAGGTACCTTTAGGAGGTGCACTGTTACAATATGCAGGAATAGAGGGTAGGTAAATTATACAACACAAACCCCTACTGCAAACAAAAATGTAACATTATTAAAGAGTTGGAGTGATTTTGTCTTTGAACCGTATCAGTCTCTCAACCACAGCCCCGTACTACAGAGGTAGATTTTCATCTTTTTACCAATTTTACCAACCTCTGCTTAAACATGAGAAATAGCATAGACTTGCATTGAAATGACAAATCTATTTTAAACTAAGTGAATCGTGACAAAAGCTTGACATAACTTTTACAAATGAAATGTTCTAATATGGAAGTCTACATTTATTTTAATGGACACTTGAAAAGATACAGAATATTTAAATGTCAAGAGGGTTTGGATGCTTGTACCTCAAGGGTGCTACACAAATTTGAAAAAAAAATTAATTAAGCAGACTAATTCTGTGGACATGCAGTATTTGAGCTTGAACAATAGTAGGAGGCCCTGAGATTTTCTGCAACCTTTGCAACAATAACTTTAAATTAGGTTTTAAACCAGTAGTGTAGTAAATGCCTTCTAAATGAAAGGGAATGTCTCAACTGACAGTCTGCAATGTAAATAAGTAGAAGCAGTGAACCACAGTGGAACATATCCTAAATTAAGGTCCTGAAGAACAGGAGTGGATAGAGTGGAGCGTAAGCTATTAGCTTTAATTTGTGAAATCAAAAATATTTGCTTCCTTGCCTGGGAGACTGTCCCTGTTCCTGTGCAATCAGTTTCATTATAAAAAGGGTCTGTAAACATATTCAGTTCTAGGAATGGTTAATTCAGAAACATATTTCTCACTTTGCTCTACAATGGTTCCCATCTATGTCTGATTGCAGTTAGGATTCTGAGAAGAAAGAGAACTGGAAAGCTGGTGTACCTATAGCATGATTTTGTTTGGGTTCAGCTGTAATCTGCTGGAGAAAACATTTAGGTTGTGGAAAACTGAAAGTTTTGGTAAACTGTGAAAATTAAAATGCTAGTCTTTTTTCATTTACTTGAAAAAAACAAACAAGAACTAACCCTCTTCCCCAATAGCTAACTAATTTACTATTTTTTGTTATGGTAGCTGACAGCAGATTGATTTAATTACCATTAGCACACTGCTAAAAAGTTCTGTCTGCAGATCTACTCCCAAGGGCCTAATTTGGTTACACACTTGATCGCACGTGAAGTCAGTAGTGCCATTCGGAGCACGTGCTGCCTCATACTCCACATTACAAGCTCACATTTTCAGAGGCTTTCAGTTCTTCTTTAAAGTTCAAAAAAAAAAAACAACCTATACTGGTTTTACACAGCAGGTGCTGAGAGGTCTGAGATGAGGGAAACAGTGCTACAGAAAAGAAGTGGGGAGTAGGTACAGAAGAAGGAGCACAAAGTCACACACCTTCAGCACAGAGATAAAGGCTGAAAAATTCTGCCTTCAACCTGACTGCCTGAAAGTTGCCAAAGTATTTGTAAGTACATGAGGATATGTCTCTTGGAGAGCTAGGTACCAAATTTTGGCTTAGATTTTTTTGCAATTCCAGGAACAACTCAGACAGACAGCTGAATTCTGCCTGTATCCACAGAGGTGTGTGGTTTCACAGGGCTTGTACTGCTTGACAATATACAGCGAGGAAGAGCAGCCACCCTGACTCAAAGGGAATAAAAGAGCAAAGAGAGTGTGTGTCTTTAACATAGCAACCTACTCACCAAGGACCAATTAGCTTTAGTTTAGCCCCCTCTGTAGGTATATATTTAGCTAGGAGATTGCCATCCATCCATCTCGTGTCCTACAGAAGCTCCCTAAAAACCAAGGCTCAAGATGGCTTAACTAGGCCTGCTCCCCTGCCCATGCAGGACAGGCACTTTGCAGCCAGGAGTGTTTTTTTCAAGATAAGGGGAAAAGAAATACATGGAGAAAGTATAATGTTACACCCTAATGGCCAAGGCACAGAAGCTTTTCGTTACACGCTCACTCTTGCAATGATGTTTTTTTAATTTTCTTCATTCAGTCATCAACCTATCTGATATACAATCCAAACTTTACACTTAAAAACATTTAGAAATGCTGGTTTTTTCATAGATTTTCTTAAAAGTGTGCTTCTTGATTCACAAAAACAAAAGATTTAGTTTCACAACCACTTGATTACTGTAGCTGATGTTATTTGCATTTTAAGGATGAAAAATTGAGGCACAAAAATATGAACAATAATAAAGAAAACAAAAATGTGATTAGTTTTGTGTCCTAAATGTAGCAAATAATTTATTTAATTGTTCTGTGTATTTAGCCTTTATATAGTTAAAATATTATTGAACTACCTGGATGTTCGAGGAATCAGCATTTTTGACAACTTATTCTCAGGTATTATTTAATTGAATCATAGCTTTTAACATACTCATTCAGGAAATCAACACAGAGATAGGTAGAGAATCTAGTTTTGGAAGGTGACATTCAGCCTTTCTCATATACAGGACCATTTCTTATCTTTCTGCAATTCCCCATGTAATTCACAAAATGCACTGAAACTTTTTCATGGACTTTTTATGTACTAATTAGATAAGACAGGGATTCTCTGAGATAAAACAACATACAGTCTGGTCACACCAATATTTAAATGCATTTGAACGGATGCTTTACTTTAGGCATCAAACCACCATTTTTACAATCCATTCATCAGAGCAAGTGTAACTAAAGACACATAAAAACAGACAAAATTTATATAGCTGTTTCAGGCAAGTTTCATATAATCAAAAGGCTTTGCCTATCACATGACCTACCCTCTTTCATTGCATTCTTTCTATGACCTATAACCATCAACACTCTTCTAAAATTACTGAAAGATATTTTCCTAAAGCCAAGTACCATTTAACAGGACAAAAAGATGAAAAAACTCTCAAATGTGGCATATGAACATTTAATAATTAGGTATAATACTCAGTTGATTAAGATTCTGAGTAACAGAAGCAGGGAGGCAAACATGTAATTCATCACAATTATTGTCCATATTTTTGAAGGGCAATTTCTGTATTTCATCAGAGAAATATAAGAAGCTTGAACACTTATTTTGGACTGGTATTGATTTCTCTCTCAGTCTTATCTAATCACCAGCAAACAGAGAACATCAACACTGCCTCCAGCTCTTCCTAGGACACAGAAAAAAAATACATGCCAGGCCAGGTTGTCTCACCCAGCAACTCCAAAATTCCATCAAGATTAGCCTTTTCTAAGAAATCAACCAACAAATTGAAACAGAGAGACACTAAACTATGATTTTAGGAAAAGTTTCTAATTCTGAGGAATTGTTTCTGTGACAATTGAGAAGCATGAATTTTCACATCATTCTGATTCCTGAGCCAGTTATTTCCTGTGTCTTACTTCTCTGCTCTCAGGTAAGATAATTCTGTAGTTACAGCTATGAGTCTACAGACACAGTTACAGAGCAAAACTCCCTTTGCCATGAAGATCAAGACAAGTCAAAACCTCTGTCACACTATGATTCACAGGCACTGTCTTATCTCATATAGTAGAAAATGTTACTGTACACCCTATCTTGACAATGTGCAGAGCTTCCTATGCCAGTATTACCAGTGACACTTTTGCCAATGACACTTTTACTGTTTTCAGATTTGGTGTGCATGTGGGAGCAAAAAATATTAAACACTACGCTCTGCTGCAGATTTATGTCAAAGTTGGTAAGAATAGAGACAACAGAGGATAAAAACATACTTTTGAGCATTGATTCCATCAATGGCCTGGATCATTCTCTCATTCAGTTCCTCCTCAAACCTTCTTTTCTGTGATTTTGTTCTGAAATGAAAATTTGGGAAGTTACCTTGAAAAATCATTACATTGGTAATAAACATTAAACGATAGCCAGCATAAACTTGTGAGGATAACAATTTTTTAACATTTATACTGCAATGGTAGCTACAGGCATCTGGCACACTGTGCTTTGTAATAAACTCTTAAAACAAACAGCTTAAGCTACAGTCTGACACACAAACACACTCACAAATCTGGAGTTCAGCTATAAGGAAACACGTAAAATGCAAACACAAGAAAATATTTCATAAAAACCCAAAACCAACAGAGATCAAGAAATTCTGGTCTAAGGAAAATCTTCCACAGTGTTATGAATTCATGAAAAAGAATGTGAATATGCTCAAAGTTATAAAAACATTCCTGTTTCCTGCAGTTATTTTAAAAAATCTTGTCAGAATTGTATGATGAGCACAATGTATTAGTGTACTGAGGCATAATTGGTATTCTCTACCAAAAGCCTGCCAACTCTTCTTTTCTAGAAAATACTTTATCATTTTTAATAAGAAAACTGAGCACTGTCTGAAATTAGTTTCAAGCATACATCATGTTTATTTATAACCTTGTAACTTATCTGCAGGAAAGAAAAGTGTCTTTTCTTTTTACTGGATTCAATAGAAAACCAACAGAGGATCATCAGAATGGGTTTGTCTTTGTTAACATCATCAATCCTTTCAGTACTGTACTTTTCTTAAAAAAGAAATATCTCAAATATTGACAGATGATGCCTGTATTTGAAAACTTAACTCCAACGTTAACCTAAAACCAGTGTTTTGTACGAAGTCAACAGTCAGATCTGAAATTTGACTCTCTGCTTACCAAAATGTTCTTAACCTACAAATTGAACCCTGTCAAAGACAACACAGATTTTCTTCATAAAGTTTTTGGGTTATTTCTCCAAAACTGAGAATCTGTTGCAGGATTCAAATTAATACAGAAATTATGTTAGTGTACTTAGAGGAACTTTAAAAAAAAAAAAATATTTCATGCCTATTCAATGCTATTGAATTTAGGTAAGAAAGTGCTTATAACTTATTTTTTTCACATAAATCAATCACAGAAACAATCTAGGATAAACACATAGACACACAGGGAGATATTGTCTAATCATACTTCATCCTCTTAGCAGATCCTTAGCAACAAAAGACTATCATGTAGTATGTAAGAGCTAAGACTTTCATAAACATAAGCCTACAGTCAGGCTTCAAACCCTACATTTTCATATTCAAATAAAATACTGATTTTCAAAGTGCTTATGATTCCAGCTCTCTCCTGTGGGAATGACAAACAGGCTTATCTGGAATCCTTGTCACATGTCTGTCTCACTATGGACATTAGACGCCAGTAATGGCTTAGAGAAACTCCTTCCATATTATGCTAACAAGACACATTTGTACCTTTTGAATCTATTCTGGAGTGGAGTTTAGAAACACAAAAGCAAGAACACTTTAGAATCTTTAACCACTCCAGTATTTCCAAATGCCACAGTCCAATGAACTTTCATTGGCTGATAGAAGTTCTTTGGACATATTGCCCAAATATAAATGTGCAGTTGTAGAATTAGACTCTTTATATTAATATCATGAATGTTCAGGCAAACTTGTTCATCTTCTGGAACTTAGCAATATTTTAGGTAATTGCATAGCTCTACAGTAACCAAAGACAATAAAAATACAAAATTTTAAAAGGTTCTTTCAAATGACTTTGCAGTATTTATATCACCACCTTGCCCTGTCATCGAAGTACTGATCAGGAGCATGAGAACTTACAGCTATTCTGGTCTTGCAAACATTTTGTGTTGCAGGAGCACTATAAAAGACTACAACATACCTTTTGAATGTCTACTACTGCAAACATACTGAAGACTTTAAAATAATAGACCACAATACAAATACAAAGCAATTAAGCAAATACATAAAATGTCTCTTTTAGTACTTATTATTGGTTGTTGTAAGAAAAATTATTAACAGCCCTTTCCATCTTCTCTACTCTTACCCCTCTCTGTCCTCCTATCAATTTTCCTGTATATAATTTTCTTACCACTGATAGAGTAACTGGTTTGTATTAGGTCACCAACATACCAATTCAAAATAAAGCTATTTGTTAGCAGGAAGTGTATTTGCAATTTATAAGTAACACGTCTGCCAAATCAGTTTCCATAGCCCTTCCTTATGTAAGAGGTATCACCTGAAAAAACAGTTTGTGTGAGAAATGGCCCTCAATATTTGAAAGCATATGAATGTATATGTATTTATATGGACTTTCTATGAATAAGTAATTTTAAAAGATTAATTTACCTCTCTCTGCAACGCTGAAAATGATATTGCCCCATGGGAACATCCTAAAAAACAAAACCCCAAAAAACATCAATTAATTACAATAAACTTTGATAATATTAAGTTCTTTAAAAAATAGTGTTGAAAACAGGGTCAAGTAAGAAGAAAAGTTTCCAATATAAATACTTTTAGTATTAGATTAAAACTGTCTAAAAGAAAAATCCAGCCGAGAGTGAAGATGGAGTGACCTGGAATAAAACTCATCTAACGGTATAAACACTAAATAACTAATACAGCAGTCTGAATCCAAGAATGTTTTGCTTTACCAGAAAGACTTAATGTCACCACCATTTGGATGTAGCCCAAACTCTTGCCAGCTTCAGCAAAAACCAATCTTAATTGTTTTTGAAAAAACCAGACCTGAGTGTCCAAATACAGAAAATGGCCATTATTTTTTAATTAATAAGTAACAGCAGCCATCACAGCCACATTTATTTTGTGATTAACAGTGATGGTTGGGTACTTTCTGTAATGAACATGCCACAATTTGCATTCTGATGTACTGTATTTATTGAACAAGAATATGTCTCATACGTAACAGGAACAAAACTGAATGCGAATGTTGAAAACTATCAGAATTTATCTTTATGCATTAACTTTTTTGAAGTAGAAGATAATGCAATGTACAAGTTGTAGATCGACAGCATCTTACTGACAGCAGTAAAACAGTAAAATTTAAAATTAGTAGAATTTAAAAGAAATTTGTTCAGTGTAAGAGATACAATAGTGCACTATAGTACTGTAAAATTCAGGCCTTCAACCACAGCTGATGAGTGGTAGGGGCACCTTCAAAGGGTAGATGTTACAGTATGGATTTGGTTCCTGGAGTACTCTGAACAAAGTCCAGTCCAGGTACCACAGGATTATTCTAACTTCACAGCCTTTGCTCCATGTTCGGTCCTGTTCCAAATGGAGAAAGTAGCTGAACAGTCACTAAATCTCAAGGAATCTCTCTGTATGAAAAGATTTCCTTCCTAAAGGTGTTGCATTCTATCTTGATGTTCAAAACATCTTTCCACAAGATGAAGAGCAGCCACTGTACATGATGTGACTTGAGGGGGGAAGGGCCTGAGCTCAGAGGGTCAAATTGTGTATTTTAGTATGTTGGACTCCTTATGATTCTGAGATGCACTTACAGGAAGACACGATTTCTTAGAACCTAATCCAAAGCTCACATTCCAACAGAAAAGCTCCCAGCTACTTCACTGGGCTTATGCCCTTCACAACTACATGTATCTTCTTCTACCAGAAACAACCAGGTATTTAGCAGCGAGCACCTTTTTCCTTTCAAATATTGCTAAATTGTATGAAATGACATAAGTAGGCCCCTACTGTTGTGCTTATCTTGCCGTTTTCAGTGGTCATGCTGTCCCTGTGGTGCAGGTGTGCAAAGGGCTTGGCTGCTCCCCAGGATTCCAGGTACCGGGTCATGCGGACAGAAGCTCTCATTTTGGCTCCATCAAGAGTATGCCGAGGTCGAATGTGGTGCTGAGGGCTTCGCTTCTCTCCCTGATTGACAGAGGATAAAAGGTGGTATCAGCCTTTGTGTTCATGACCTTTTGAAGCAGCAGTGCATCATCTGGTACCTAATCTCCATGATTAGGAACTTAAAAATGGAAAGATGCTAAGAACCTGTAATTCTTAATGATATTGCTGGGAAATATCAGAGACTTATTTCTGAAGAGTGGGAAACATTTGCAATGCAAACATTATATATTTGTAGGCTTCAGTAATAGCTCTGATCAATACCTTATGGCAGTGAATTATTCAATAAAGGGATTGGTGGTCATGCTCAAAAATAAGTATGACTGGCCACAAAATAAAAGTACTACTAACCTTAGGATTGATTACAAAGTAAGTCTTAACATTATGCTCTTTCAGATAGGGGTCCCTCACATCTCCATCCCCATCTTCCACTTTGTAAGCTCCATTCAAATGTGCCAAGGTGACTGAGGTGATATGAACACGGCTGAAATTATATTTTAAAAGAATGACAAAATCACAAATACAAATCAAAAGCATAATTTGAACCTGATCAACCTTTTTTACTTGCTTTAGGATACACCTTTTACATGCTGTTCACTTCATTTACAGTCCCTCTAATCTGAACTTTAGAAGTTCTAACAGTCATAAATCTAAAGGTTTCCATCCACAAAAAAAAAAAAAAAAAACCCTTAAATAACAGGAAATACTGAGTGCTCCATTTTTATTTTTTTATATCAAAACACAGCACTAAGAATTAGTTCAGGCGTCTCCATGAAGGCTGATGACTTAAGACATGGTGCCTATGCGTTTTTCCATGACTGAAAAAACCACGTGTCCAGAGGTTAACAGAGTAGCCTCTTACCCTGGGACTCCTCCAGCTTCCATGTGATTGGCCAGAGTCACGTCGTGGGACCACACATCGTACTGCCACTTCTGCAGCCCAATAACGCCGCACAGCACATTCCCAGAGTGCACTCCCACGCGCATGTTGATATCAACTCCAGTTGCATCTCTCACTTTCCTGGGGTTGAGAATAAAGCCTCTCTTAATACATATAAAAGGCTCTTTGCTTTCTTTTAATTTACCAGTCAGTTTATGTGGATGTCACATCCCTGGAATTGCTCAAGGCCAGGCTCGATGGGGCTTTGAGCAACCTGCTCTAGTGGGCAGTATCTCTGCCCATGGCAGGGGAGTTGGAACTAGATGGTCTATAAGGCCCATTCCAATCCAAAACCTTCTATGATTCTATAATTTTATGAAATTTGCAGTAACAACAGTAATAACATTTACTTCTTTATAGCATTGCCTCCATTCATTTTATGCTCTGATTATATACTACCTTTCCTATTATCTGTATGTGCAACAATTTGTAGAAATATTAATTCTCAAGTCTGCGTCTGAAGTTCCTTCTTTTATATAAATCTGAAATTATTTGGGAGGACTGAGATGAATAGTGGAAATGTTTAGTCTCATGGTAGAATCTATAGTCTGCCTTTGTTCTATGGGCAGTGTTTGCAGATGTGGAACTACACTGATGCACTCTTCTGTCTGAAGAACCTAGTATTTACATCAGAGACCTTTCCATATCTGTCATATCTGAGAGGAAGGATGAAAAATGCAGCACCTCAGGATATTCTAGAGGCTGGGGCTTGTACACTCTTTGGGGATACAGGCTCAGTGTCATTCCAGCTGTGGAGAATATAGGCTCAGCAACCTTCCACGTGCTTAGTGAATGCTGTACCCACTAGAATATTATACAGCAAATGAAAGGCTGCCCTCACTGTCCAGATCACATCTAAACCTTGACCTTTCCAGTGACAGAGTTAAGTACCTGTTCACCCCAGCCCAGATCTCAGAAGAGCCCAACACATAAGGATAGGCATTTATAATGGCAGAAGCAGCTCTTCTGAATCACAGGTGGATGACTGAGGTCAAACAACCAGAATATTTTCAAACATATGTCATATGCGTACCTAACCACATATGTAAATAGTAATAAAACCAAGTCAGGTATCTACAGGCTTATACAGCTCTAAGAAATGGGAAGATCGTAACTTAACTGGATTGACATATTTAAACCCCAGTTCATGTGGACCCAAACCTGAACAGTAATAAGGAATATGTACATATGTATATCTTGCAGTGTTAATGAAAGAAACAACTATAGAATAAGAAACCCAAACAACTCCTGTATACGACTTGGGTACATAGTTCTAGCAACATCTTTGATCTCAGTGATGAGAATCAGCTCTGTACCTCCTGAATTACTGCATTAAGCTGGCCAGTTTCTCTTCTTCTTCTTTTTTTTTTTTTTTGAAAGGGAACATAGAACACAAAAGACTTAATTGGATATGGTAAATCCTGCATTTAAGCAGTAGTACTCAAGTGGTTTTTTTCTGGGAAATATAACTAACAGAAGCAAGACTGAAAGTATTTTAATTCCTTCAGTCTCTAGCAAGTGTTTATTAGTATCTCTTTTCACTTTGCTATTTTACACTGCTCTTGTGCAGCTGACACACTTGAAAATGAACTGCCTCTAAATGATCTTTGTAAGCAGTTGCCAAATGACAACCACCACGTTGCTCTGCACAAGGGATATGACACAAGCTTAGCACTTTGGAAAAAAGTGTTTTACAAAACTGGGCAAAATGAAAGAGGATCATTTATCCTCTAGGAGTGCTTGTCAAAAGACTGCCCTTCCATATTCTGCAGAGCAAGCAGGATAAAGTCTGCTTTAAAATAAGCTCTCAGGAGTTAAGGATGGAAGTAAGCAGAATTGTACCAGAACAGAATCTTTTCTTCTGTCTTCACAAATTAAAGAAACCACAGAAGACTAAATCAGCAGTGTAACTCTGGACTAAGTTAGGGTTTACTACTTCTTCTCTTCTGTGCTCCTCGAACAATTGCTATGACAACACAGGCACTGAATGCATTCAAGAATGTAGGCTATCACATCCCCATAGGATATTGGCCTTACCTACACAAGTATATATGAAACTTCCTACCTTCATTTCATTTTCTGCTCCCACCATCTCTCTGGTTTCCCTCAGCACAGCACAGTCTGTGTACCCACCCTGGCTGAGCTGTCAAAATACTCATCAAGACTGTATTTTTCCTATTGCAACCCGAAATTTGAGTTTATAAGGATTCTGTATTTTTCAGAGGCATGGTTAGCTTGCAGGTAATTGTAGCAACTTTATACAAGCAAGAATTCAGGTCATTAGGAAAGCATCTACTCTCTTTACCTGAGCTTTATTCTTCCATAATTCTGGACTAAGGTACATAAGGCTCACCTAGTCCTGTCTTACACACTTTAACACATTCAGTAAGCCTTAGGCATTTAGTTCCGTGCAAATTGCCAGCTTTAACAGCATAGTTGCCTTTTGGATCAGACCTGCAGGAATGAAATCACACCTAAAAAAAATTATTTTATTTTGTATCTGGCATTCAAAATGGTATAACCATCTTATCCAACAGTTTCTTTCACTTTCCTCTGAAATGGAACTTGTTTCTACCAAATCAAAGGCAGTCTTTGAGAGCATGTGACTGAGAAACATGCAAATAAGGAAGTCATCAGACCAACAAGGGAGTGGAGTTTAAAATGAATGAAAACAACACATAAATTCACACACAAACATATTTTGTCTTAACAGTAAGCTCTAGCCTTAAAACACCCAGTTAAGGTGGCCAGTTCTCAACATCACAGGCTGCACTGGCATTTATGGCTTGATAAGATGGGCATCCCACTCTTGGGCAAGCAGGCTGCCAACTATAAGAAACATTGGATTTGTTCCAAGATAGAGCAGAAAAGCAAAGCAATTAAGCAATCTATGGACCATGTTGAAATCCATGTTTAAATGGAAACAATCTGTAGCATAGTGAGGACAGTGAGGCTGAATTGCTCAAAATGGAGCTACACATCATTAGGTAACAAGACTGAATAAGATTCTGTAGTACAGATCACCTTGCGATTTGGCAGAATTCCTCCTTTTTGCTTCAAAGAGAACTGTAACTGAAACCATGTTCAGGTGATGAAATCTATATAGAACTCCTAATATAAACAGCAGACTATTTCAGTAGCTTACACACCGAGGGGGCAGTTTGCACCTCAGTGACTGAATGTAACAATAATTTGTATCTGACAAAGAGGTATTTTAAATAGAGCGAGTCAAACATTGAGTGACACACTTCCAATAGTAAGAGTATTACTATTTCTCATTTTACAAGGCACAGAAGTATGTCCAGAGATGCTTCCATACAAAGACACAGCAATCACACAACAAAATATGGAGTTGATTAAAAATCAGCAATTTTTATTCACCTGCAGGCTGCAACACTTGACATAATACTTTGAAAGGATTTGAAAACACAGGGTATGGATTCCTCACTTCTTCTGTAAACAGGCTGTGGTAATAAGGCATCTACAGGAACGTTGTGGTTTCTGACTACAGTAATAAAGTCAGACTAGGATATGCTTTGCAACTAACATATAATTTTCAAGTCTCTAAGGCTGCTCTTACCAAGAACCTGATCATATAGCATTAACAATGAACATACTTGGTAGCAGCTTGAGCAGAAAGTTATTTCAGAGAAAATTGGGAAGTTCTGAAGAGTGCGGAAATGACAGATTGCTGTCAGAGCTCAAGTAAAACAGTGCATTACAATGTGTGATATACTTTTGATTCTTCATGAAGGGCACTTTACAGCTCAAGCTTAGCATTGTTTTTCCACCAGCCTGTGACCTCCTATACTTTTTTCTCTTAAGTAACAAAGCAACAGGTTGATCAGAAACTCTATGAAAATACTTTTAACTCACATTTCTCACACATCACACAGGTGTTTTGAAATGTAAACCAGAATGCTCTCATTTTCACTCAAAGGCTGGGGAAAAAACCCAACATTTTTAAGCCAAACAACAGGGAGGGGCAGAACTTCGGGACTGACACCCTTTTACCACATGCTCTGCAGAAGGGATGGTAGCTTTCATTCCTAGTATGCTAGAGAAACAAATTATTGTATTCTAGTATATCTAAGAGAAAAAGAGAAAGCATCCAGTGAAAGCAAGTGACCAGCAACCCAATCTGTGGACCTTAATGCTTGGCAAGAAGTACTCCAAGTACCATTTAAAAATAGATTTCTTTGGACACTATGTAAGGTACAGCCACACGTGGATGAAGAATCAACATTTTAGAAAATGCAGCAACCTGATTCGTGTACTGAGGTTCGTTTTACCAACTATCCCTAAAACAAGGAGTTCAAAATCCTAGTTTCCACAAATATTACACCTTTTCTGTGAACACATGAAAGGTAAAAGAACCAAATTTGCTTTAATCAAGGTATCCATACAGTAATTATCCTGGATTTAATCAGAAGACCAGGCAACGGAAAGCCAAAACCCTCTAGTGACTACAATTACACACATACGAAGGTAGTACTGAAGGATTAGAGGAATAATTTTGTATGGCTACTTAATTAATCATTGAGATGAACACTGTTCAACATAGCTATCCATTTCATGACGAGGTGCACACCACACATATACCTCACAAGGATGAGTCAATTTCTTACTTTGCTACCTGGACAGTGGTAAATGTGATCTGGACAAAATCATAAAAATTGGAACTTAAACTTATAGAAGAGCATACGACCAAATCTTAAAATCCAGCTCATTAGAAAAAACAAATCACACAGATGACTCCCAGATGTCCAGACCTCCACATGACACGTATTTTTCCAAAGTGTATTTCACCTAGATATACTGTACCTTTAGTCAAAGGAAACTGTTTTTTAAGGGTTTTTTATAAGTTTGGCACTTACTTAATGGCTTCACACATGTCCAATCCCATTTTCACACAATTCTTGGCATGATTTTGAAGAGATATAGGTAGTCCAGAAACACAGTAATAGCAGTCACCTAAGATTTTAATTCTCATACATTCATTTTCCTGGAATAAAAAAGCAAGGTGAGATGGTCACTTTCAACTTGAAATACATAAATGAAGGGTTACTATCACAAAGACTGACTTAAATGATATTAGCAACATCATTCTACTTAAGCTAGTTACAGTAGAGAAGGATTTGGTTTGCTAAACAGAAGTGCTGTCAGAGTTCTGTATGGATGATCTCTTCATCAGTTATGGTCCTTAGTGGACAAAACCTGGGAGTAATTTCACTGCAAAACATATTTATGCAGCGTTGTTCACCCCTGAGATTAAAGAACTGAGCCAAACTATCATGTCCTCAATCTAAATAAAGCCTTTTTGCTGGAAATATGAAATCAAAAGACCTAGTGTTCCACATTTACATATTTGAAGATATACTATGGAATACATCCAGAAACTAGCAATCATAATAGTATTTCTGTATTTTATATTCTAAGGCAATGCAAAGATGTTTATTTTTTAAAAACCAATACAGGACAATAGTTTTTGAACTAATAAAGACACAGGAAATTTTAATCTGTTCTGATGTTTCTGATTTCACCTTCAAACATGAAGTTTGATTTAATTTTTATAAAAATGACAGCTAAATAAACAGAAGAAAAAATTCTGATTGTATCTGATTCTTTTCTTGAGTAATCAAGAGACTGTGGTCAGTAATTAAAATTGGTCTGATCAATATTGTCTCTCATCTCCTCCAGTCTCTTAAAGGCTTTTTCTGAGATCAGAAAAGTCACTAACACTTTTCTTCTCGGGTTTATTAATCCTTGTTATTGCAAAAAAATCTATTTAAAGAACTGCTCATCTGCCATTAAGCTTTATTGGGCTCCATGAGCTGTCTCTATTGGTCCTATTAGAGAGCTATCTTGGGTTTCACAGACTGTCACTCTGGCAGAAATGCACTGTTGCACTCAGGCCAGAGCCAGAATTTTTTTCTTTACACGTTTCAAATCCAGTCTTCCTGCCAAAGTCTCAGATATGCTGCCTGAAGTCCCCAAGAAAAAGAAATACTTTGAAGATGACTTTCTTGTTTAAACCAATGGTATAGTAGCCCATAGAAACCCACCTTTGCAATCTGATCAAACTTGCCAAACAGCTCATTTAACATGTGCACCAACTCCCCTGGCGAGCAGTCACTGGCCAGGCGCGTGAATCCCACAATATCAGCATACAAGATGCTACAATAGAAATGAACAGAATCTTGGTCACAGTTTCCTTCTGCAGGACTCAGGTCTATCAATCAACAGCAAAACCTGGATGTAGGCATTCTGGGCTTCACAGCCTGTACCCAAAACAGTTGCTGCTAAATGTAGGGCAATAAATACAACTATATTTCTAGGTAAACCTACATTTAGCTTTATAAGTGTTGCATTTATAGGTAATATACACCTATATTTATCTTTATAGGTATTACCTTCTCAGGTATAGCTTTATAAGTATACCTATATTTATAGGTATTTATAAACATTCTATACATATATTTGTTACTGTATTTAAAAAAAGATTCCAAGTGACAAATCAGCAATATAATAATGGCAATTATTTCAAAGAGTATTTGTGCTCACAAGTGAGAATGAGCTTCCTCAAAAGTCCTGCAATAATTGTAAAAAAGCAGTTCCTAGGAATGTCATTCAAGCTAACTTGTCTAATTAAAAAAAAAACAAACAAACAAACAAAAAACCAAACCTGGAAAAAAATTTGTAAAGAAAGAATGTTTGAAATGAATGGTGAGTCATTTTTCAAACTACCAGAAATTTTTAATTAATAAATAACTAGATCTCTCAGCAGAATATTTCACCTCAGGTATTGTGTAAAATACCTCTGTGATACAACCACCTCTGTTTATATGCTATAAATCCTGAGAAAATGTTCCAGTTAAGAAAATTGCAAAATCAGAATAATGCAACTAATATGAATTACAATTTTGACTAGTCTATATGAAAGCAGGATTTAGAATTTAGCCTGAAAAATGAAGATATTATGAAAAAACCTGTATTATTGTGTGGCTTTTTCTCAACAACTCCTTTGTATTATCACCTTTTTGGCTCTTCTGGAACATGGAGTTGTCAGCAGTTGATCAAATTAAGGGATGCTAAGCATTAAGTTGCTGAAAAGCATATTAAAACAATTATTTTCTTTAAATTTTTTTCTGAAGGTTGTTGAGACATTTTATTACAGTACAATACCTGACATTGGTGTGCCTTTTGACATACAAATTATGGAAGTTGTTGGTGTTTTCCAGCTGGCCTGCCTTTGGACCTTGTAACCTCTGAATGATCTCTGCTTTCATTTCCATGGCAATGTGAGCAGGCAGTAAAGAAAGTAGAAGACGCTCCTAAAATTTAAAATGAAATGTCCACAATTTCTTTAAGGAGAATAAAGTTAGTATGGCATCAATACTGTGCTAGGTACACGCTATTGTCAATACTATAGAACGTTTTGAGGAGGCTTGCACTGAGGCCTGGTATGGCCTCCAAAGGTAATCAGTTCCTTGAAGAATGTGAGAGAGGTATACACACATTTCCAAGAAATACTTGTCTTCTTCAAGGTTTTGTGTATATTAGAAAAAGCTTAACCTAAACTTAACATCTGACAAAGTTATATACAGTAATCTCTTCAATATCTGAGTAGGATGCAGCAAATAAAACAAGAGTTGCAAGGCCGCTCCAGAGGGCTTGCAGAGAAATGCAGTATAATTCAGGCAAGAATAGGCTTAATCTTTTTTAAAAATGTGTTCTAAATGTGGTACCATAATTTTAGCAGTTGTTAGACTGAAAAAAAAAGATAAAATATAGACCCAGAACATACTGAAAATGCTGGACTTTTGCAGAGAATTTTGATATGTAATCTCCCCTTACTTTAATACGGCATTTGACAAGTTTTTTTTTAAATATTAACTTAAAAGCAAATTGAGTATTAAAAAAACCCAAACCCTACATATTTTCCCTCATTATTTGGTATTATGATCTTCCTCTTCATTTGGTATTATGGTCTTCCTCTTGTAAAACTCTCTTACACCATGTCATGGTTTTGCTAGACCT